>BMAO01032644.1:0-26088 GCA_019973975.1 Trichonephila clavata | reverse complement strand
AGGAGTTAGAAATTTTTTCCCTGTTCATGACGTCTCCCTGCCAAATATCCAAAAAATGTGAAATTTATTATTGCAATAACTTTTGATCTAATTGAAATTTTGAAAAGCGCTACATGTATTCGTGATCAGCGTCGGATTTTAAATAAGAAAATTGAGTTTGGTTGAATAGGAGTTAGAAATTTTTTCCCTGTTCATGACGTCTCCCCTGCCAAATATCCAAAAAATGTGAAATTTTATTGCAATAACTTTTGATCTAATTGAAATTTTGAAAAGCGCTACATGTATTCGTGATCAGCGTCGGATTTTAAATAAGAAAATTGAGTTTGGTGGAATAGGAGTTAGAAATTTTTTCCCTGTTCATGACGTCTCCCCTGCCAAATATCCAAAAAATGTGAAATTTTTATTGCAATAACTTTTGATCTAATTGAAATTTTGAAAAGCGCTACATGTATTCGTGATCAGCGTCGGATTTTAAATAAGAAAATGAGTTTGGTTGAATAGGAGTTAGAAATTTTTTCCCTGTTCATGACGTCTCCCCTTCCAAATATCCAAAAAATGTGAAATTTTTATTGCAATAACTTTTGATCTAATTGAAATTTTGAAAAGCGCTACATGTATTCGTGATCAGCGTCGGATTTTAAATAAGAAAATTGAGTTTGGTTGGAATAGGAGTTAGAAATTTTTTCCCTGTTCATGACGTCTCCCCTGCCAAATATCCAAAAAATGTGAAATTTTTTATTGCAATAACTTTTGATCTAATTGAAATTTTGAAAAGCGCTACATGTATTCGTGATCAGCGTCGGATTTTAAATAAGAAAATTGAGTTTGGTTGAATAGGAGTTAGAAATTTTTTCCCTGTTCATGACGTCTCCTGCCAAATATCCAAAAAATGTGAAATTTTATTATTGCAATAACTTTTGATCTAATTGAAATTTTGAAAAGCGCTACATGTATTCGTGATCAGCGTCGGATTTTAATAAGAAAATTGAGTTTGGTTGGAATAGGAGTTAGAAATTTTTTCCCTGTTCATGACGTCTCCCTGCCAAATATCCAAAAAATGTGAAATTTTATTATTGCAATAACTTTTGATCTAATTGAAATTTTGAAAAGCGCTACATGTATTCGTGATCAGCGTCGGATTTTAAATAAGAAAATTGAGTTTGGTTGGAATAGGAGTTAGAAATTTTTTCCCTGTTCATGACGTCTCCCCTGCCAAATATCCAAAAAATGTGAAATTTTATTATTGCAATAACTTTTGATCTAATTGAAATTTTGAAAAGCGCTACATGTATTCGTGATCAGCGTCGGATTTTAAATAAGAAAATTGAGTTTGGTTTGAATAGGAGTTAGAAATTTTTTCCCTGTTCATGACGTCTCCCCTGCCAAATATCCAAAAAATGTGAAATTTTATTGCAATAACTTTTGATCTAATTGAAATTTTGAAAAGCGCTACATGTATTCGTGATCAGCGTCGGATTTTAAATAAGAAAATTGAGTTTGGTTGGAATAGGAGTTAGAAATTTTTTCCCTGTTCATGACGTCTCCCCTGCCAAATATCCAAAAAATGTGAAATTTTATTATTGCAATAACTTTTGATCTAATTGAAATTTTGAAAAGCGCTACATGTATTCGTGATCAGCGTCGGATTTTAAATAAGAAAATTGAGTTTGGTGAATAGGAGTTAGAAATTTTTTCCCTGTTCATGACGTCTCCCTGCCAAATATCCAAAAAATGTGAAATTTTATTATTGCAATAACTTTTGATCTAATTGAAATTTTGAAAAGCGCTACATGTATTCGTGATCAGCGTCGGATTTTAAATAAGAAAATTGAGTTTGGTTGGAATAGGAGTTAGAAATTTTTTCCCTGTTCATGACGTCTCCCCTGCCAAATATCCAAAAAATGTGAAATTTTATTATTGCAATAACTTTTGATCTAATTGAAATTTTGAAAAGCGCTACATGTATTCGTGATCAGCGTCGGATTTTAAATAAGAAAATTGAGTTTGGTTGGAATAGGAGTTAGAAATTTTTTCCCTGTTCATGACGTCTCCCCTGCCAAATATCCAAAAAATGTGAAATTTTTTATTGCAATAACTTTTGATCTAATTGAAATTTTGAAAAGCGCTACATGTATTCGTGATCAGCGTCGGATTTTAAATAAGAAAATTGAGTTTGGTTGAATAGGAGTTAGAAATTTTTTCCCTGTTCATGACGTCTCCCCTGCCAAATATCCAAAAAATGTGAAATTTTATTATTGCAATAACTTTTGATCTAATTGAAATTTTGAAAAGCGCTACATGTATTCGTGATCAGCGTCGGATTTTAAATAAGAAAATTGAGTTTGGTTAATAGGAGTTAGAAATTTTTTCCCTGTTCATGACGTCTCCCTGCCAAATATCCAAAAAATGTGAAATTTTATTGCAATAACTTTTGATCTAATTGAAATTTTGAAAAGCGCTACATGTATTCGTGATCAGCGTCGGATTTTAAATAAGAAAATTGAGTTTGGTTGAATAGGAGTTAGAAATTTTTTCCCTGTTCATGACGTCTCCCCTGCCAAATATCCAAAAAATGTGAAATTTTTTATTGCAATAACTTTTGATCTAATTGAAATTTTGAAAAGCGCTACATGTATTCGTGATCAGCGTCGGATTTTAATAAGAAAATTGAGTTTGGTTGAATAGGAGTTAGAAATTTTTTCCCTGTTCATGACGTCTCCCCTGCCAAATATCCAAAAAATGTGAAATTTTTATTGCAATAACTTTTGATCTAATTGAAATTTTGAAAAGCGCTACATGTATTCGTGATCAGCGTCGGATTTTAAATAAGAAAATTGAGTTTGGTTGGAATAGGAGTTAGAAATTTTTTCCCTGTTCATGACGTCTCCCCTGCCAAATATCCAAAAAATGTGAAATTTTATTATTGCAATAACTTTTGATCTAATTGAAATTTTGAAAAGCGCTACATGTATTCGTGATCAGCGTCGGATTTTAAATAAGAAAATTGAGTTTGGTTGGAATAGGAGTTAGAAATTTTTTCCCTGTTCATGACGTCTCCCCTGCCAAATATCCAAAAAATGTGAAATTTTATTATTGCAATAACTTTTGATCTAATTGAAATTTTGAAAAGCGCTACATGTATTCGTGATCAGCGTCGGATTTTAAATAGAAAATTGAGTTTGGTTGGATAGGAGTTAGAAATTTTTTCCCTGTTCATGACGTCTCCCCTGCCAAATATCCAAAAAATGTGAAATTTTATTATTGCAATAACTTTTGATCTAATTGAAATTTTGAAAAGCGCTACATGTATTCGTGATCAGCGTCGGATTTTAAATAAGAAAATTGAGTTTGGTTGGAATAGGAGTTAGAAATTTTTTCCCTGTTCATGACGTCTCCCCTGCCAAATATCCAAAAAATGTGAAATTTTTTATTGCAATAACTTTTGATCTAATTGAAATTTTGAAAAGCGCTACATGTATTCGTGATCAGCGTCGGATTTTAAATAAGAAAATTGAGTTTGGTTGGAATAGGAGTTAGAAATTTTTTCCCTGTTCATGACGTCTCCCCTGCCAAATATCCAAAAAATGTGAAATTTTTTATTGCAATAACTTTTGATCTAATTGAAATTTTGAAAAGCGCTACATGTATTCGTGATCAGCGTCGGATTTTAAATAAGAAAATTGAGTTTGGTTGAATAGGAGTTAGAAATTTTTTCCCTGTTCATGACGTCTCCCCTGCCAAATATCCAAAAAATGTGAAATTTTTTATTGCAATAACTTTTGATCTAATTGAAATTTTGAAAAGCGCTACATGTATTCGTGATCAGCGTCGGATTTTAATAGAAAATTGAGTTTGGTTGGAATAGGAGTTAGAAATTTTTCCCTGTTCATGACGTCTCCCCTGCCAAATATCCAAAAAATGTGAAATTTTATTATTGCAATAACTTTTGATCTAATTGAAATTTTGAAAAGCGCTACATGTATTCGTGATCAGCGTCGGATTTTAAATAAGAAAATTGAGTTTGGTTTGAATAGGAGTTAGAAATTTTTTCCCTGTTCATGACGTCTCCCCTGCCAAATATCCAAAAAATGTGAAATTTTTTATTGCAATAACTTTTGATCTAATTGAAATTTTGAAAAGCGCTACATGTATTCGTGATCAGCGTCGGATTTTATAAGAAAATTGAGTTTGGTTGGAATAGGAGTTAGAAATTTTTTCCCTGTTCATGACGTCTCCCCTTCCAAATATCCAAAAAATGTGAAATTTTATTATTGCAATAACTTTTGATCTAATTGAAATTTTGAAAAGCGCTACATGTATTCGTGATCAGCGTCGGATTTTAAATAAGAAAATTGAGTTTGGTTGGAATAGGAGTTAGAAATTTTTTCCCTGTTCATGACGTCTCCCCTGCCAAATATCCAAAAAATGTGAAATTTTATTATTGCAATAACTTTTGATCTAATTGAAATTTTGAAAAGCGCTACATGTATTCGTGATCAGCGTCGGATTTTAAATAGAAAATTGAGTTTGGTTGAATAGGAGTTAGAAATTTTTTCCCTGTTCATGACGTCTCCCCTGCCAAATATCCAAAAAATGTGAAATTTTATTATTGCAATAACTTTTGATCTAATTGAAATTTTGAAAAGCGCTACATGTATTCGTGATCAGCGTCGGATTTTAAATAAGAAAATTGAGTTTGGTTGGCAATAGGAGTTAGAAATTTTTTCCCTGTTCATGACGTCTCCCCTGCCAAATATCCAAAAAATGTGAAATTTTTTATTGCAATAACTTTTGATCTAATTGAAATTTTGAAAAGCGCTACATGTATTCGTGATCAGCGTCGGATTTTAAATAAGAAAATTGAGTTTGGTTGGAATAGGAGTTAGAAATTTTTTCCCTGTTCATGACGTCTCCCCTGCCAAATATCCAAAAAATGTGAAATTTTATTATTGCAATAACTTTTGATCTAATTGAAATTTTGAAAAGCGCTACATGTATTCGTGATCAGCGTCGGATTTTAAATAAGAAAATTGAGTTTGGTTGGAATAGGAGTTAGAAATTTTTTCCCTGTTCATGACGTCTCCCCTGCCAAATATCCAAAAAATGTGAAATTTTATTATTGCAATAACTTTTGATCTAATTGAAATTTTGAAAAGCGCTACATGTATTCGTGATCAGCGTCGGATTTTAAATAAGAAAATTGAGTTTGGTTGAATAGGAGTTAGAAATTTTTTCCCTGTTCATGACGTCTCCCCTGCCAAATATCCAAAAAATGTGAAATTTTATTATTGCAATAACTTTTGATCTAATTGAAATTTTGAAAAGCGCTACATGTATTCGTGATCAGCGTCGGATTTTAAATAAGAAAATTGAGTTTGGTTGGAATAGGAGTTAGAAATTTTTTCCCTGTTCATGACGTCTCCCCTGCCAAATATCCAAAAAATGTGAAATTTTATTATTGCAATAACTTTTGATCTAATTGAAATTTTGAAAAGCGCTACATGTATTCGTGATCAGCGTCGGATTTTAAATAAGAAAATTGAGTTTGGTTGGAATAGGAGTTAGAAATTTTTTCCCTGTTCATGACGTCTCCCCTGCCAAATATCCAAAAAATGTGAAATTTTATTATTGCAATAACTTTTGATCTAATTGAAATTTTGAAAAGCGCTACATGTATTCGTGATCAGCGTCGGATTTTAAATAAGAAAATTGAGTTTGGTTGGAATAGGAGTTAGAAATTTTTTCCCTGTTCATGACGTCTCCCCTGCCAAATATCCAAAAAATGTGAAATTTTATTATTGCAATAACTTTTGATCTAATTGAAATTTTGAAAAGCGCTACATGTATTCGTGATCAGCGTCGGATTTTAAATAAGAAAATTGAGTTTGGTTGAATAGGAGTTAGAAATTTTTTCCCTGTTCATGACGTCTCCCCTGCCAAATATCCAAAAAATGTGAAATTTTTTATTGCAATAACTTTTGATCTAATTGAAATTTTGAAAAGCGCTACATGTATTCGTGATCAGCGTCGGATTTTAATAAGAAAATTGAGTTTGGTTGGAATAGGAGTTAGAAATTTTTTCCCTGTTCATGACGTCTCCCCTGCCAAATATCCAAAAAATGTGAAATTTTATTATTGCAATAACTTTTGATCTAATTGAAATTTTGAAAAGCGCTACATGTATTCGTGATCAGCGTCGGATTTTAAATAAGAAAATTGAGTTTGGTTGGAATAGGAGTTAGAAATTTTTTCCCTGTTCATGACGTCTCCCCTGCCAAATATCCAAAAAATGTGAAATTTTTTATTGCAATAACTTTTGATCTAATTGAAATTTTGAAAAGCGCTACATGTATTCGTGATCAGCGTCGGATTTTAAATAAGAAAATTGAGTTTGGTTGGAATAGGAGTTAGAAATTTTTTCCCTGTTCATGACGTCTCCCCTGCCAAATATCCAAAAAATGTGAAATTTTATTATTGCAATAACTTTTGATCTAATTGAAATTTTGAAAAGCGCTACATGTATTCGTGATCAGCGTCGGATTTTAAATAAGAAAATTGAGTTTGGTGAATAGGAGTTAGAAATTTTTTCCCTGTTCATGACGTCTCCCCTGCCAAATATCCAAAAAATGTGAAATTTTATTATTGCAATAACTTTTGATCTAATTGAAATTTTGAAAAGCGCTACATGTATTCGTGATCAGCGTCGGATTTTAAATAAGAAAATTGAGTTTGGTTGGAATAGGAGTTAGAAATTTTTTCCCTGTTCATGACGTCTCCCCTGCCAAATATCCAAAAAATGTGAAATTTTTTTGCAATAACTTTTGATCTAATTGAAATTTTGAAAAGCGCTACATGTATTCGTGATCAGCGTCGGATTTTAAATAAGAAAATTGAGTTTGGTTGGAATAGGAGTTAGAAATTTTTTCCCTGTTCATGACGTCTCCCCTGCCAAATATCCAAAAAATGTGAAATTTTTTATTGCAATAACTTTTGATCTAATTGAAATTTTGAAAAGCGCTACATGTATTCGTGATCAGCGTCGGATTTTAAATAAGAAAATTGAGTTTGGTTGGAATAGGAGTTAGAAATTTTTTCCCTGTTCATGACGTCTCCCCTGCCAAATATCCAAAAAATGTGAAATTTTTTATTGCAATAACTTTTGATCTAATTGAAATTTTGAAAAGCGCTACATGTATTCGTGATCAGCGTCGGATTTTAAATAAGAAAATTGAGTTTGGTTGGAATAGGAGTTAGAAATTTTTTCCCTGTTCATGACGTCTCCCCTGCCAAATATCCAAAAAATGTGAAATTTTATTATTGCAATAACTTTTGATCTAATTGAAATTTTGAAAAGCGCTACATGTATTCGTGATCAGCGTCGGATTTTAAATAAGAAAATTGAGTTTGGTTGGAATAGGAGTTAGAAATTTTTTCCCTGTTCATGACGTCTCCCCTGCCAAATATCCAAAAAATGTGAAATTTTATTATTGCAATAACTTTTGATCTAATTGAAATTTTGAAAAGCGCTACATGTATTCGTGATCAGCGTCGGATTTTAAATAGAAAATTGAGTTTGGTTGGAATAGGAGTTAGAAATTTTTTCCCTGTTCATGACGTCTCCCCTGCCAAATATCCAAAAAATGTGAAATTTTATTATTGCAATAACTTTTGATCTAATTGAAATTTTGAAAAGCGCTACATGTATTCGTGATCAGCGTCGGATTTTAAATAAGAAAATTGAGTTTGGTTGGAATAGGAGTTAGAAATTTTTTCCCTGTTCATGACGTCTCCCCTGCCAAATATCCAAAAAATGTGAAATTTTATTATTGCAATAACTTTTGATCTAATTGAAATTTTGAAAAGCGCTACATGTATTCGTGATCAGCGTCGGATTTTAAATAAGAAAATTGAGTTTGGTTGAATAGGAGTTAGAAATTTTTTCCCTGTTCATGACGTCTCCCCTGCCAAATATCCAAAAAATGTGAAATTTTTTATTGCAATAACTTTTGATCTAATTGAAATTTTGAAAAGCGCTACATGTATTCGTGATCAGCGTCGGATTTTAAATAAGAAAATTGAGTTTGGTTGGAATAGGAGTTAGAAATTTTTTCCCTGTTCATGACGTCTCCCCTGCCAAATATCCAAAAAATGTGAAATTTTATTATTGCAATAACTTTTGATCTAATTGAAATTTTGAAAAGCGCTACATGTATTCGTGATCAGCGTCGGATTTTAAATAAGAAAATTGAGTTTGGTTGGAATAGGAGTTAGAAATTTTTTCCCTGTTCATGACGTCTCCCTGCCAAATATCCAAAAAATGTGAAATTTTATTATTGCAATAACTTTTGATCTAATTGAAATTTTGAAAAGCGCTACATGTATTCGTGATCAGCGTCGGATTTTAAATAAGAAAATTGAGTTTGGTGGAATAGGAGTTAGAAATTTTTTCCCTGTTCATGACGTCTCCCCTGCCAAATATCCAAAAAATGTGAAATTTTTTATTGCAATAACTTTTGATCTAATTGAAATTTTGAAAAGCGCTACATGTATTCGTGATCAGCGTCGGATTTTAAATAAGAAAATTGAGTTTGGTTGGAATAGGAGTTAGAAATTTTTTCCCTGTTCATGACGTCTCCCCTGCCAAATATCCAAAAAATGTGAAATTTTATTATTGCAATAACTTTTGATCTAATTGAAATTTTGAAAAGCGCTACATGTATTCGTGATCAGCGTCGGATTTTAAATAAGAAAATTGAGTTTGGTTGGAATAGGAGTTAGAAATTTTTTCCCTGTTCATGACGTCTCCCCTGCCAAATATCCAAAAAATGTGAAATTTTATTATTGCAATAACTTTTGATCTAATTGAAATTTTGAAAAGCGCTACATGTATTCGTGATCAGCGTCGGATTTTAAATAAGAAAATTGAGTTTGGTTGGAATAGGAGTTAGAAATTTTTTCCCTGTTCATGACGTCTCCCCTGCCAAATATCCAAAAAATGTGAAATTTTATTATTGCAATAACTTTTGATCTAATTGAAATTTTGAAAAGCGCTACATGTATTCGTGATCAGCGTCGGATTTTAAATAAGAAAATTGAGTTTGGTTGGAATAGGAGTTAGAAATTTTTTCCCTGTTCATGACGTCTCCCCTGCCAAATATCCAAAAAATGTGAAATTTTATTATTGCAATAACTTTTGATCTAATTGAAATTTTGAAAAGCGCTACATGTATTCGTGATCAGCGTCGGATTTTAAATAAGAAAATTGAGTTTGGTTGAATAGGAGTTAGAAATTTTTTCCCTGTTCATGACGTCTCCCCTGCCAAATATCCAAAAAATGTGAAATTTTATTGCAATAACTTTTGATCTAATTGAAATTTTGAAAAGCGCTACATGTATTCGTGATCAGCGTCGGATTTTAAATAAGAAAATTGAGTTTGGTTGGAATAGGAGTTAGAAATTTTTTCCCTGTTCATGACGTCTCCCCTGCCAAATATCCAAAAAATGTGAAATTTTATTATTGCAATAACTTTTGATCTAATTGAAATTTTGAAAAGCGCTACATGTATTCGTGATCAGCGTCGGATTTTAATAAGAAAATTGAGTTTGGTTGGAATAGGAGTTAGAAATTTTTTCCCTGTTCATGACGTCTCCCCTGCCAAATATCCAAAAAATGTGAAATTTTATTATTGCAATAACTTTTGATCTAATTGAAATTTTGAAAAGCGCTACATGTATTCGTGATCAGCGTCGGATTTTAAATAAGAAAATTGAGTTTGGTTGGAATAGGAGTTAGAAATTTTTTCCCTGTTCATGACGTCTCCCCTGCCAAATATCCAAAAAATGTGAAATTTTATTATTGCAATAACTTTTGATCTAATTGAAATTTTGAAAAGCGCTACATGTATTCGTGATCAGCGTCGGATTTTAAATAAGAAAATTGAGTTTGGTTGAATAGGAGTTAGAAATTTTTTCCCTGTTCATGACGTCTCCCCTGCCAAATATCCAAAAAATGTGAAATTTTATTATTGCAATAACTTTTGATCTAATTGAAATTTTGAAAAGCGCTACATGTATTCGTGATCAGCGTCGGATTTTAAATAAGAAAATTGAGTTTGGTTGGAATAGGAGTTAGAAATTTTTTCCCTGTTCATGACGTCTCCCCTGCCAAATATCCAAAAAATGTGAAATTTTATTATTGCAATAACTTTTGATCTAATTGAAATTTTGAAAAGCGCTACATGTATTCGTGATCAGCGTCGGATTTTAAATAAGAAAATTGAGTTTGGTTGGAATAGGAGTTAGAAATTTTTTCCCTGTTCATGACGTCTCCCCTGCCAAATATCCAAAAAATGTGAAATTTTATTATTGCAATAACTTTTGATCTAATTGAAATTTTGAAAAGCGCTACATGTATTCGTGATCAGCGTCGGATTTTAAATAAGAAAATTGAGTTTGGTTGGAATAGGAGTTAGAAATTTTTTCCCTGTTCATGACGTCTCCCCTGCCAAATATCCAAAAAATGTGAAATTTTATTATTGCAATAACTTTTGATCTAATTGAAATTTTGAAAAGCGCTACATGTATTCGTGATCAGCGTCGGATTTTAAATAAGAAAATTGAGTTTGGTTGGAATAGGAGTTAGAAATTTTTTCCCTGTTCATGACGTCTCCCCTGCCAAATATCCAAAAAATGTGAAATTTTATTATTGCAATAACTTTTGATCTAATTGAAATTTTGAAAAGCGCTACATGTATTCGTGATCAGCGTCGGATTTTAAATAAGAAAATTGAGTTTGGTTGGAATAGGAGTTAGAAATTTTTTCCCTGTTCATGACGTCTCCCTGCCAAATATCCAAAAAATGTGAAATTTTATTATTGCAATAACTTTTGATCTAATTGAAATTTTGAAAAGCGCTACATGTATTCGTGATCAGCGTCGGATTTTAAATAAGAAAATTGAGTTTGGTTGGAATAGGAGTTAGAAATTTTTTCCCTGTTCATGACGTCTCCCCTGCCAAATATCCAAAAAATGTGAAATTTTATTATTGCAATAACTTTTGATCTAATTGAAATTTTGAAAAGCGCTACATGTATTCGTGATCAGCGTCGGATTTTAAATAAGAAAATTGAGTTTGGTTGAATAGGAGTTAGAAATTTTTTCCCTGTTCATGACGTCTCCCCTGCCAAATATCCAAAAAATGTGAAATTTTATTATTGCAATAACTTTTGATCTAATTGAAATTTTGAAAAGCGCTACATGTATTCGTGATCAGCGTCGGATTTTAAATAAGAAAATTGAGTTTGGTTGGAATAGGAGTTAGAAATTTTTTCCCTGTTCATGACGTCTCCCCTGCCAAATATCCAAAAAATGTGAAATTTTATTATTGCAATAACTTTTGATCTAATTGAAATTTTGAAAAGCGCTACATGTATTCGTGATCAGCGTCGGATTTTAAATAAGAAAATTGAGTTTGGTTGGAATAGGAGTTAGAAATTTTTTCCCTGTTCATGACGTCTCCCCTGCCAAATATCCAAAAAATGTGAAATTTTATTATTGCAATAACTTTTGATCTAATTGAAATTTTGAAAAGCGCTACATGTATTCGTGATCAGCGTCGGATTTTAAATAAGAAAATTGAGTTTGGTGGAATAGGAGTTAGAAATTTTTTCCCTGTTCATGACGTCTCCCCTGCCAAATATCCAAAAAATGTGAAATTTTATTATTGCAATAACTTTTGATCTAATTGAAATTTTGAAAAGCGCTACATGTATTCGTGATCAGCGTCGGATTTTAAATAAGAAAATTGAGTTTGGTTGGAATAGGAGTTAGAAATTTTTTCCCTGTTCATGACGTCTCCCCTGCCAAATATCCAAAAAATGTGAAATTTTATTATTGCAATAACTTTTGATCTAATTGAAATTTTGAAAAGCGCTACATGTATTCGTGATCAGCGTCGGATTTTAAATAAGAAAATTGAGTTTGGTTGGAATAGGAGTTAGAAATTTTTTCCCTGTTCATGACGTCTCCCCTGCCAAATATCCAAAAAATGTGAAATTTTATTATTGCAATAACTTTTGATCTAATTGAAATTTTGAAAAGCGCTACATGTATTCGTGATCAGCGTCGGATTTTAAATAAGAAAATTGAGTTTGGTTGAATAGGAGTTAGAAATTTTTTCCCTGTTCATGACGTCTCCCCTGCCAAATATCCAAAAAATGTGAAATTTTATTATTGCAATAACTTTTGATCTAATTGAAATTTTGAAAAGCGCTACATGTATTCGTGATCAGCGTCGGATTTTAAATAAGAAAATTGAGTTTGGTTGGAATAGGAGTTAGAAATTTTTTCCCTGTTCATGACGTCTCCCCTGCCAAATATCCAAAAAATGTGAAATTTTATTATTGCAATAACTTTTGATCTAATTGAAATTTTGAAAAGCGCTACATGTATTCGTGATCAGCGTCGGATTTTAAATAAGAAAATTGAGTTTGGTTGAATAGGAGTTAGAAATTTTTTCCCTGTTCATGACGTCTCCCCTGCCAAATATCCAAAAAATGTGAAATTTTTTATTGCAATAACTTTTGATCTAATTGAAATTTTGAAAAGCGCTACATGTATTCGTGATCAGCGTCGGATTTTAAATAAGAAAATTGAGTTTGGTTGGAATAGGAGTTAGAAATTTTTTCCCTGTTCATGACGTCTCCCCTGCCAAATATCCAAAAAATGTGAAATTTTTTATTGCAATAACTTTTGATCTAATTGAAATTTTGAAAAGCGCTACATGTATTCGTGATCAGCGTCGGATTTTAAATAAGAAAATTGAGTTTGGTGGAATAGGAGTTAGAAATTTTTTCCCTGTTCATGACGTCTCCCTGCCAAATATCCAAAAAATGTGAAATTTTATTATTGCAATAACTTTTGATCTAATTGAAATTTTGAAAAGCGCTACATGTATTCGTGATCAGCGTCGGATTTTAAATAAGAAAAGTTGAGTTGGTTGAATAGGAGTTAGAAATTTTTTCCCTGTTCATGACGTCTCCCCTGCCAAATATCCAAAAAATGTGAAATTTTTTATTGCAATAACTTTTGATCTAATTGAAATTTTGAAAAGCGCTACATGTATTCGTGATCAGCGTCGGATTTTAAATAAGAAAATTGAGTTTGGTTGAATAGGAGTTAGAAATTTTTTCCCTGTTCATGACGTCTCCCCTGCCAAATATCCAAAAAATGTGAAATTTTATTATTGCAATAACTTTTGATCTAATTGAAATTTTGAAAAGCGCTACATGTATTCGTGATCAGCGTCGGATTTTAAATAAGAAAATTGAGTTTGGTTGGAATAGGAGTTAGAAATTTTTTCCCTGTTCATGACGTCTCCCCTGCCAAATATCCAAAAAATGTGAAATTTTATTATTGCAATAACTTTTGATCTAATTGAAATTTTGAAAAGCGCTACATGTATTCGTGATCAGCGTCGGATTTTAAATAAGAAAATTGAGTTTGGTTGGAATAGGAGTTAGAAATTTTTTCCCTGTTCATGACGTCTCCCCTGCCAAATATCCAAAAAATGTGAAATTTTATTATTGCAATAACTTTTGATCTAATTGAAATTTTGAAAAGCGCTACATGTATTCGTGATCAGCGTCGGATTTTAAATAAGAAAATTGAGTTTGGTTGGAATAGGAGTTAGAAATTTTTTCCCTGTTCATGACGTCTCCCCTGCCAAATATCCAAAAAATGTGAAATTTTATTATTGCAATAACTTTTGATCTAATTGAAATTTTGAAAAGCGCTACATGTATTCGTGATCAGCGTCGGATTTTAAATAAGAAAATTGAGTTTGGTTGGAATAGGAGTTAGAAATTTTTTCCCTGTTCATGACGTCTCCCCTGCCAAATATCCAAAAAATGTGAAATTTTATTATTGCAATAACTTTTGATCTAATTGAAATTTTGAAAAGCGCTACATGTATTCGTGATCAGCGTCGGATTTTAAATAAGAAAATTGAGTTTGGTTGGAATAGGAGTTAGAAATTTTTTCCCTGTTCATGACGTCTCCCCTGCCAAATATCCAAAAAATGTGAAATTTTATTATTGCAATAACTTTTGATCTAATTGAAATTTTGAAAAGCGCTACATGTATTCGTGATCAGCGTCGGATTTTAAATAAGAAAATTGAGTTTGGTTGGAATAGGAGTTAGAAATTTTTTCCCTGTTCATGACGTCTCCCCTGCCAAATATCCAAAAAATGTGAAATTTTATTATTGCAATAACTTTTGATCTAATTGAAATTTTGAAAAGCGCTACATGTATTCGTGATCAGCGTCGGATTTTAAATAAGAAAATTGAGTTTGGTTGGAATAGGAGTTAGAAATTTTTTCCCTGTTCATGACGTCTCCCCTGCCAAATATCCAAAAAATGTGAAATTTTATTATTGCAATAACTTTTGATCTAATTGAAATTTTGAAAAGCGCTACATGTATTCGTGATCAGCGTCGGATTTTAAATAAGAAAATTGAGTTTGGTTGGAATAGGAGTTAGAAATTTTTTCCCTGTTCATGACGTCTCCCCTGCCAAATATCCAAAAAATGTGAAATTTTATTATTGCAATAACTTTTGATCTAATTGAAATTTTGAAAAGCGCTACATGTATTCGTGATCAGCGTCGGATTTTAAATAAGAAAATTGAGTTTGGTTGGAATAGGAGTTAGAAATTTTTTCCCTGTTCATGACGTCTCCCCTGCCAAATATCCAAAAAATGTGAAATTTTATTATTGCAATAACTTTTGATCTAATTGAAATTTTGAAAAGCGCTACATGTATTCGTGATCAGCGTCGGATTTTAAATAAGAAAATTGAGTTTGGTTGGAATAGGAGTTAGAAATTTTTTCCCTGTTCATGACGTCTCCCCTGCCAAATATCCAAAAAATGTGAAATTTTATTATTGCAATAACTTTTGATCTAATTGAAATTTTGAAAAGCGCTACATGTATTCGTGATCAGCGTCGGATTTTAAATAAGAAAATTGAGTTTGGTTGGAATAGGAGTTAGAAATTTTTTCCCTGTTCATGACGTCTCCCCTGCCAAATATCCAAAAAATGTGAAATTTTATTATTGCAATAACTTTTGATCTAATTGAAATTTTGAAAAGCGCTACATGTATTCGTGATCAGCGTCGGATTTTAAATAAGAAAATTGAGTTTGGTTGGAATAGGAGTTAGAAATTTTTTCCCTGTTCATGACGTCTCCCCTGCCAAATATCCAAAAAATGTGAAATTTTATTATTGCAATAACTTTTGATCTAATTGAAATTTTGAAAAGCGCTACATGTATTCGTGATCAGCGTCGGATTTTAAATAAGAAAATTGAGTTTGGTTGGAATAGGAGTTAGAAATTTTTTCCCTGTTCATGACGTCTCCCCTGCCAAATATCCAAAAAATGTGAAATTTTTTATTGCAATAACTTTTGATCTAATTGAAATTTTGAAAAGCGCTACATGTATTCGTGATCAGCGTCGGATTTTAAATAAGAAAATTGAGTTTGGTTGGAATAGGAGTTAGAAATTTTTTCCCTGTTCATGACGTCTCCCCTGCCAAATATCCAAAAAATGTGAAATTTTATTATTGCAATAACTTTTGATCTAATTGAAATTTTGAAAAGCGCTACATGTATTCGTGATCAGCGTCGGATTTTAAATAAGAAAATTGAGTTTGGTTGGAATAGGAGTTAGAAATTTTTTCCCTGTTCATGACGTCTCCCCTGCCAAATATCCAAAAAATGTGAAATTTTATTATTGCAATAACTTTTGATCTAATTGAAATTTTGAAAAGCGCTACATGTATTCGTGATCAGCGTCGGATTTTAAATAAGAAAATTGAGTTTGGTTGGAATAGGAGTTAGAAATTTTTTCCCTGTTCATGACGTCTCCCCTGCCAAATATCCAAAAAATGTGAAATTTTATTATTGCAATAACTTTTGATCTAATTGAAATTTTGAAAAGCGCTACATGTATTCGTGATCAGCGTCGGATTTTAAATAAGAAAATTGAGTTTGGTTGGAATAGGAGTTAGAAATTTTTTCCCTGTTCATGACGTCTCCCCTGCCAAATATCCAAAAAATGTGAAATTTTATTATTGCAATAACTTTTGATCTAATTGAAATTTTGAAAAGCGCTACATGTATTCGTGATCAGCGTCGGATTTTAAATAAGAAAATTGAGTTTGGTTGGAATAGGAGTTAGAAATTTTTTCCCTGTTCATGACGTCTCCCCTGCCAAATATCCAAAAAATGTGAAATTTTATTATTGCAATAACTTTTGATCTAATTGAAATTTTGAAAAGCGCTACATGTATTCGTGATCAGCGTCGGATTTTAAATAAGAAAATTGAGTTTGGTTGGAATAGGAGTTAGAAATTTTTTCCCTGTTCATGACGTCTCCCCTGCCAAATATCCAAAAAATGTGAAATTTTATTATTGCAATAACTTTTGATCTAATTGAAATTTTGAAAAGCGCTACATGTATTCGTGATCAGCGTCGGATTTTAAATAAGAAAATTGAGTTTGGTTGGAATAGGAGTTAGAAATTTTTTCCCTGTTCATGACGTCTCCCCTGCCAAATATCCAAAAAATGTGAAATTTTATTATTGCAATAACTTTTGATCTAATTGAAATTTTGAAAAGCGCTACATGTATTCGTGATCAGCGTCGGATTTTAAATAAGAAAATTGAGTTTGGTTGGAATAGGAGTTAGAAATTTTTTCCCTGTTCATGACGTCTCCCCTGCCAAATATCCAAAAAATGTGAAATTTTATTATTGCAATAACTTTTGATCTAATTGAAATTTTGAAAAGCGCTACATGTATTCGTGATCAGCGTCGGATTTTAAATAAGAAAATTGAGTTTGGTTGGAATAGGAGTTAGAAATTTTTTCCCTGTTCATGACGTCTCCCCTGCCAAATATCCAAAAAATGTGAAATTTTATTATTGCAATAACTTTTGATCTAATTGAAATTTTGAAAAGCGCTACATGTATTCGTGATCAGCGTCGGATTTTAAATAAGAAAATTGAGTTTGGTTGGAATAGGAGTTAGAAATTTTTTCCCTGTTCATGACGTCTCCCCTGCCAAATATCCAAAAAATGTGAAATTTTATTATTGCAATAACTTTTGATCTAATTGAAATTTTGAAAAGCGCTACATGTATTCGTGATCAGCGTCGGATTTTAAATAAGAAAATTGAGTTTGGTTGGAATAGGAGTTAGAAATTTTTTCCCTGTTCATGACGTCTCCCCTGCCAAATATCCAAAAAATGTGAAATTTTATTATTGCAATAACTTTTGATCTAATTGAAATTTTGAAAAGCGCTACATGTATTCGTGATCAGCGTCGGATTTTAAATAAGAAAATTGAGTTTGGTTGGAATAGGAGTTAGAAATTTTTTCCCTGTTCATGACGTCTCCCCTGCCAAATATCCAAAAAATGTGAAATTTTTTATTGCAATAACTTTTGATCTAATTGAAATTTTGAAAAGCGCTACATGTATTCGTGATCAGCGTCGGATTTTAAATAAGAAAATTGAGTTTGGTTGGAATAGGAGTTAGAAATTTTTTCCCTGTTCATGACGTCTCCCCTGCCAAATATCCAAAAAATGTGAAATTTTATTATTGCAATAACTTTTGATCTAATTGAAATTTTGAAAAGCGCTACATGTATTCGTGATCAGCGTCGGATTTTAAATAAGAAAATTGAGTTTGGTTGGAATAGGAGTTAGAAATTTTTTCCCTGTTCATGACGTCTCCCCTGCCAAATATCCAAAAAATGTGAAATTTTATTATTGCAATAACTTTTGATCTAATTGAAATTTTGAAAAGCGCTACATGTATTCGTGATCAGCGTCGGATTTTAAATAAGAAAATTGAGTTTGGTTGGAATAGGAGTTAGAAATTTTTTCCCTGTTCATGACGTCTCCCCTGCCAAATATCCAAAAAATGTGAAATTTTATTATTGCAATAACTTTTGATCTAATTGAAATTTTGAAAAGCGCTACATGTATTCGTGATCAGCGTCGGATTTTAAATAAGAAAATTGAGTTTGGTTGGAATAGGAGTTAGAAATTTTTTCCCTGTTCATGACGTCTCCCCTGCCAAATATCCAAAAAATGTGAAATTTTATTATTGCAATAACTTTTGATCTAATTGAAATTTTGAAAAGCGCTACATGTATTCGTGATCAGCGTCGGATTTTAAATAAGAAAATTGAGTTTGGTTGGAATAGGAGTTAGAAATTTTTTCCCTGTTCATGACGTCTCCCCTGCCAAATATCCAAAAAATGTGAAATTTTATTATTGCAATAACTTTTGATCTAATTGAAATTTTGAAAAGCGCTACATGTATTCGTGATCAGCGTCGGATTTTAAATAAGAAAATTGAGTTTGGTTGGAATAGGAGTTAGAAATTTTTTCCCTGTTCATGACGTCTCCCCTGCCAAATATCCAAAAAATGTGAAATTTTATTATTGCAATAACTTTTGATCTAATTGAAATTTTGAAAAGCGCTACATGTATTCGTGATCAGCGTCGGATTTTAAATAAGAAAATTGAGTTTGGTTGGAATAGGAGTTAGAAATTTTTTCCCTGTTCATGACGTCTCCCCTGCCAAATATCCAAAAAATGTGAAATTTTATTATTGCAATAACTTTTGATCTAATTGAAATTTTGAAAAGCGCTACATGTATTCGTGATCAGCGTCGGATTTTAAATAAGAAAATTGAGTTTGGTTGGAATAGGAGTTAGAAATTTTTTCCCTGTTCATGACGTCTCCCCTGCCAAATATCCAAAAAATGTGAAATTTTATTATTGCAATAACTTTTGATCTAATTGAAATTTTGAAAAGCGCTACATGTATTCGTGATCAGCGTCGGATTTTAAATAAGAAAATTGAGTTTGGTTGGAATAGGAGTTAGAAATTTTTTCCCTGTTCATGACGTCTCCCCTGCCAAATATCCAAAAAATGTGAAATTTTATTATTGCAATAACTTTTGATCTAATTGAAATTTTGAAAAGCGCTACATGTATTCGTGATCAGCGTCGGATTTTAAATAAGAAAATTGAGTTTGGTTGGAATAGGAGTTAGAAATTTTTTCCCTGTTCATGACGTCTCCCCTGCCAAATATCCAAAAAATGTGAAATTTTATTATTGCAATAACTTTTGATCTAATTGAAATTTTGAAAAGCGCTACATGTATTCGTGATCAGCGTCGGATTTTAAATAAGAAAATTGAGTTTGGTTGGAATAGGAGTTAGAAATTTTTTCCCTGTTCATGACGTCTCCCCTGCCAAATATCCAAAAAATGTGAAATTTTATTATTGCAATAACTTTTGATCTAATTGAAATTTTGAAAAGCGCTACATGTATTCGTGATCAGCGTCGGATTTTAAATAAGAAAATTGAGTTTGGTTGGAATAGGAGTTAGAAATTTTTTCCCTGTTCATGACGTCTCCCCTGCCAAATATCCAAAAAATGTGAAATTTTATTATTGCAATAACTTTTGATCTAATTGAAATTTTGAAAAGCGCTACATGTATTCGTGATCAGCGTCGGATTTTAAATAAGAAAATTGAGTTTGGTTGGAATAGGAGTTAGAAATTTTTTCCCTGTTCATGACGTCTCCCCTGCCAAATATCCAAAAAATGTGAAATTTTATTATTGCAATAACTTTTGATCTAATTGAAATTTTGAAAAGCGCTACATGTATTCGTGATCAGCGTCGGATTTTAAATAAGAAAATTGGTTTGGAATAGGAGTTAGAAATTTTTTCCCTGTTCATGACGTCTCCCCTGCCAAATATCCAAAAAATGTGAAATTTTATTATTGCAATAACTTTTGATCTAATTGAAATTTTGAAAAGCGCTACATGTATTCGTGATCAGCGTCGGATTTTAAATAAGAAAATTGAGTTTGGTTGGAATAGGAGTTAGAAATTTTTTCCCTGTTCATGACGTCTCCCCTGCCAAATATCCAAAAAATGTGAAATTTTATTATTGCAATAACTTTTGATCTAATTGAAATTTTGAAAAGCGCTACATGTATTCGTGATCAGCGTCGGATTTTAAATAAGAAAATTGAGTTTGGTTGGAATAGGAGTTAGAAATTTTTTCCCTGTTCATGACGTCTCCCCTGCCAAATATCCAAAAAATGTGAAATTTTATTATTGCAATAACTTTTGATCTAATTGAAATTTTGAAAAGCGCTACATGTATTCGTGATCAGCGTCGGATTTTAAATAAGAAAATTGAGTTTGGTTGGAATAGGAGTTAGAAATTTTTTCCCTGTTCATGACGTCTCCCCTGCCAAATATCCAAAAAATGTGAAATTTTATTATTGCAATAACTTTTGATCTAATTGAAATTTTGAAAAGCGCTACATGTATTCGTGATCAGCGTCGGATTTTAAATAAGAAAATTGAGTTTGGTTGGAATAGGAGTTAGAAATTTTTTCCCTGTTCATGACGTCTCCCCTGCCAAATATCCAAAAAATGTGAAATTTTATTATTGCAATAACTTTTGATCTAATTGAAATTTTGAAAAGCGCTACATGTATTCGTGATCAGCGTCGGATTTTAAATAAGAAAATTGAGTTTGGTTGGAATAGGAGTTAGAAATTTTTTCCCTGTTCATGACGTCTCCCCTGCCAAATATCCAAAAAATGTGAAATTTTATTATTGCAATAACTTTTGATCTAATTGAAATTTTGAAAAGCGCTACATGTATTCGTGATCAGCGTCGGATTTTAAATAAGAAAATTGAGTTTGGTTGGAATAGGAGTTAGAAATTTTTTCCCTGTTCATGACGTCTCCCCTGCCAAATATCCAAAAAATGTGAAATTTTATTATTGCAATAACTTTTGATCTAATTGAAATTTTGAAAAGCGCTACATGTATTCGTGATCAGCGTCGGATTTTAAATAAGAAAATTGAGTTTGGTTGGAATAGGAGTTAGAAATTTTTTCCCTGTTCATGACGTCTCCCCTGCCAAATATCCAAAAAATGTGAAATTTTATTATTGCAATAACTTTTGATCTAATTGAAATTTTGAAAAGCGCTACATGTATTCGTGATCAGCGTCGGATTTTAAATAAGAAAATTGAGTTTGGTTGGAATAGGAGTTAGAAATTTTTTCCCTGTTCATGACGTCTCCCCTGCCAAATATCCAAAAAATGTGAAATTTTATTATTGCAATAACTTTTGATCTAATTGAAATTTTGAAAAGCGCTACATGTATTCGTGATCAGCGTCGGATTTTAAATAAGAAAATTGAGTTTGGTTGGAATAGGAGTTAGAAATTTTTTCCCTGTTCATGACGTCTCCCCTGCCAAATATCCAAAAAATGTGAAATTTTTTATTGCAATAACTTTTGATCTAATTGAAATTTTGAAAAGCGCTACATGTATTCGTGATCAGCGTCGGATTTTAAATAAGAAAATTGAGTTTGGTTGGAATAGGAGTTAGAAATTTTTTCCCTGTTCATGACGTCTCCCCTGCCAAATATCCAAAAAATGTGAAATTTTATTATTGCAATAACTTTTGATCTAATTGAAATTTTGAAAAGCGCTACATGTATTCGTGATCAGCGTCGGATTTTAAATAAGAAAATTGAGTTTGGTTGGAATAGGAGTTAGAAATTTTTTCCCTGTTCATGACGTCTCCCCTGCCAAATATCCAAAAAATGTGAAATTTTATTATTGCAATAACTTTTGATCTAATTGAAATTTTGAAAAGCGCTACATGTATTCGTGATCAGCGTCGGATTTTAAATAAGAAAATTGAGTTTGGTTGGAATAGGAGTTAGAAATTTTTTCCCTGTTCATGACGTCTCCCCTGCCAAATATCCAAAAAATGTGAAATTTTATTATTGCAATAACTTTTGATCTAATTGAAATTTTGAAAAGCGCTACATGTATTCGTGATCAGCGTCGGATTTTAAATAAGAAAATTGAGTTTGGTTGGAATAGGAGTTAGAAATTTTTTCCCTGTTCATGACGTCTCCCCTGCCAAATATCCAAAAAATGTGAAATTTTATTATTGCAATAACTTTTGATCTAATTGAAATTTTGAAAAGCGCTACATGTATTCGTGATCAGCGTCGGATTTTAAATAAGAAAATTGAGTTTGGTTGGAATAGGAGTTAGAAATTTTTTCCCTGTTCATGACGTCTCCCCTGCCAAATATCCAAAAAATGTGAAATTTTATTATTGCAATAACTTTTGATCTAATTGAAATTTTGAAAAGCGCTACATGTATTCGTGATCAGCGTCGGATTTTAAATAAGAAAATTGAGTTTGGTTGGAATAGGAGTTAGAAATTTTTTCCCTGTTCATGACGTCTCCCCTGCCAAATATCCAAAAAATGTGAAATTTTATTATTGCAATAACTTTTGATCTAATTGAAATTTTGAAAAGCGCTACATGTATTCGTGATCAGCGTCGGATTTTAAATAAGAAAATTGAGTTTGGTTGGAATAGGAGTTAGAAATTTTTTCCCTGTTCATGACGTCTCCCCTGCCAAATATCCAAAAAATGTGAAATTTTATTATTGCAATAACTTTTGATCTAATTGAAATTTTGAAAAGCGCTACATGTATTCGTGATCAGCGTCGGATTTTAAATAAGAAAATTGAGTTTGGTTGGAATAGGAGTTAGAAATTTTTTCCCTGTTCATGACGTCTCCCCTGCCAAATATCCAAAAAATGTGAAATTTTATTATTGCAATAACTTTTGATCTAATTGAAATTTTGAAAAGCGCTACATGTATTCGTGATCAGCGTCGGATTTTAAATAAGAAAATTGAGTTTGGTTGGAATAGGAGTTAGAAATTTTTTCCCTGTTCATGACGTCTCCCCTGCCAAATATCCAAAAAATGTGAAATTTTATTATTGCAATAACTTTTGATCTAATTGAAATTTTGAAAAGCGCTACATGTATTCGTGATCAGCGTCGGATTTTAAATAAGAAAATTGAGTTTGGTTGGAATAGGAGTTAGAAATTTTTTCCCTGTTCATGACGTCTCCCCTGCCAAATATCCAAAAAATGTGAAATTTTATTATTGCAATAACTTTTGATCTAATTGAAATTTTGAAAAGCGCTACATGTATTCGTGATCAGCGTCGGATTTTAAATAAGAAAATTGAGTTTGGTTGAATAGGAGTTAGAAATTTTTTCCCTGTTCATGACGTCTCCCCTGCCAAATATCCAAAAAATGTGAAATTTTATTATTGCAATAACTTTTGATCTAATTGAAATTTTGAAAAGCGCTACATGTATTCGTGATCAGCGTCGGATTTTAAATAAGAAAATTGAGTTTGGTTGGAATAGGAGTTAGAAATTTTTTCCCTGTTCATGACGTCTCCCCTGCCAAATATCCAAAAAATGTGAAATTTTATTATTGCAATAACTTTTGATCTAATTGAAATTTTGAAAAGCGCTACATGTATTCGTGATCAGCGTCGGATTTTAAATAAGAAAATTGAGTTTGGTTGGAATAGGAGTTAGAAATTTTTTCCCTGTTCATGACGTCTCCCCTGCCAAATATCCAAAAAATGTGAAATTTTATTATTGCAATAACTTTTGATCTAATTGAAATTTTGAAAAGCGCTACATGTATTCGTGATCAGCGTCGGATTTTAAATAAGAAAATTGAGTTTGGTTGGAATAGGAGTTAGAAATTTTTTCCCTGTTCATGACGTCTCCCCTGCCAAATATCCAAAAAATGTGAAATTTTATTATTGCAATAACTTTTGATCTAATTGAAATTTTGAAAAGCGCTACATGTATTCGTGATCAGCGTCGGATTTTAAATAAGAAAATTGAGTTTGGTTGGAATAGGAGTTAGAAATTTTTTCCCTGTTCATGACGTCTCCCCTGCCAAATATCCAAAAAATGTGAAATTTTATTATTGCAATAACTTTTGATCTAATTGAAATTTTGAAAAGCGCTACATGTATTCGTGATCAGCGTCGGATTTTAAATAAGAAAATTGAGTTTGGTTGGAATAGGAGTTAGAAATTTTTTCCCTGTTCATGACGTCTCCCCTGCCAAATATCCAAAAAATGTGAAATTTTTTATTGCAATAACTTTTGATCTAATTGAAATTTTGAAAAGCGCTACATGTATTCGTGATCAGCGTCGGATTTTAAATAAGAAAATTGAGTTTGGTTGGAATAGGAGTTAGAAATTTTTTCCCTGTTCATGACGTCTCCCCTGCCAAATATCCAAAAAATGTGAAATTTTATTATTGCAATAACTTTTGATCTAATTGAAATTTTGAAAAGCGCTACATGTATTCGTGATCAGCGTCGGATTTTAAATAAGAAAATTGAGTTTGGTTGGAATAGGAGTTAGAAATTTTTTCCCTGTTCATGACGTCTCCCCTGCCAAATATCCAAAAAATGTGAAATTTTATTATTGCAATAACTTTTGATCTAATTGAAATTTTGAAAAGCGCTACATGTATTCGTGATCAGCGTCGGATTTTAAATAAGAAAATTGAGTTTGGTTGGAATAGGAGTTAGAAATTTTTTCCCTGTTCATGACGTCTCCCCTGCCAAATATCCAAAAAATGTGAAATTTTATTATTGCAATAACTTTTGATCTAATTGAAATTTTGAAAAGCGCTACATGTATTCGTGATCAGCGTCGGATTTTAAATAAGAAAATTGAGTTTGGTTGAATAGGAGTTAGAAATTTTTTCCCTGTTCATGACGTCTCCCTGCCAAATATCCAAAAAATGTGAAATTTTATTATTGCAATAACTTTTGATCTAATTGAAATTTTGAAAAGCGCTACATGTATTCGTGATCAGCGTCGGATTTTAAATAAGAAAATTGAGTTTGGTTGAATAGGAGTTAGAAATTTTTTCCCTGTTCATGACGTCTCCCCTGCCAAATATCCAAAAAATGTGAAATTTTATTATTGCAATAACTTTTGATCTAATTGAAATTTTGAAAAGCGCTACATGTATTCGTGATCAGCGTCGGATTTTAAATAAGAAAATTGAGTTTGGTTGGAATAGGAGTTAGAAATTTTTTCCCTGTTCATGACGTCTCCCCTGCCAAATATCCAAAAAATGTGAAATTTTATTATTGCAATAACTTTTGATCTAATTGAAATTTTGAAAAGCGCTACATGTATTCGTGATCAGCGTCGGATTTTAAATAAGAAAATTGAGTTTGGTTTGGAATAGGAGTTAGAAATTTTTTCCCTGTTCATGACGTCTCCCTGCCAAATATCCAAAAAATGTGAAATTTTATTATTGCAATAACTTTTGATCTAATTGAAATTTTGAAAAGCGCTACATGTATTCGTGATCAGCGTCGGATTTTAAATAAGAAAATTGAGTTTGGTTGAATAGGAGTTAGAAATTTTTTCCCTGTTCATGACGTCTCCCCTTCCAAATATCCAAAAAATGTGAAATTTTATTATTGCAATAACTTTTGATCTAATTGAAATTTTGAAAAGCGCTACATGTATTCGTGATCAGCGTCGGATTTTAAATAAGAAAATTGAGTTTGGCTGGAATAGGAGTTAGAAATTTTTTCCCTGTTCATGACGTCTCCCTGCCAAATATCCAAAAAATGTGAAATTTTATTATTGCAATAACTTTTGATCTAATTGAAATTTTGAAAAGCGCTACATGTATTCGTGATCAGCGTCGGATTTTAAATAAGAAAATTGAGTTTGGCTGGAATAGGAGTTAGAAATTTTTTCCCTGTTCATGACGTCTCCCCTGCCAAATATCCAAAAAATGTGAAATTTTATTATTGCAATAACTTTTGATCTAATTGAAATTTTGAAAAGCGCTACATGTATTCGTGATCAGCGTCGGATTTTAAATAAGAAAATTGAGTTTGGAATAGAGTTAGAATTTTTTCCCTGTTCATGACGTCTCCCTGCCAAATATCCAAAAAATGTGAAATTTTATTATTGCAATAACTTTTGATCTAATTGAAATTTTGAAAAGCGCTACATGTATTCGTGATCAGCGTCGGATTTTAAATAAGAAATTGAGTTTGGCTGGAATAGGAGTTAGAAATTTTTTCC
>BMAO01032643.1:291602-336567 GCA_019973975.1 Trichonephila clavata | reverse complement strand
CCATTGCTCAGAGGCACGACACAATTTACGATACACAAATTACGATTTACTAATTGCGACAAAATATTTGGGTGATGAGGACTTTAAAGCATACAAAGCAGTTTTAGAATCTTAACCTTAGAAAGATGTCAACATTAAAACATTAGAATGTGTTGGTAATGTTGAGAAAAGGATGGAGACATGACAGGGCATTAAAATCAAAATTTAAAGGCAAAAATCTTGTGGACAAAAAATCTCTAGGAGGTCGTTATAGATTAACAGATGCAGTAATAGACAAATTGTAAAGATACTATGTTTCGTGTGGCTATTTGAAGCAACTCAGAAAACTTGTCAGTCATGATGCAAACTATTTGGGCTATATTTTTTTCATAAACTCTCCACAGATTTGAAAATACGACACGGCTTATGCCCCATGGGAGGTGATTCGTGGTGTGAATATAATAGGTTTATACTGAAAGGTGACACATATAAGCTTAACACAACTCACCTATTGCAATTAGCAATTGCATTAAAAAAGTATTTAGAGATTTCTCTAGTCTTGAACTTTTATTTACGTGCTTTCACAGTAAAACTTAAAATTTCAATGAAACCTTAAATTGTATTTGATTTATAGTTCCAAAAAACTGTATTTATACAATTAGGAACTTTAAAAACTATAGTATTTGAAGCTACATTTTTATATAATCAAGGTTTCATTACCAAATTAAAAGTTTTAGATGTATTAAACATTCAAACCCTGGATTTTACAAATGTCGAGCGTTGGAAGAAGTAGATCATGCGCATATTAAGAAAGCAAAATAGGCAGTTTTACAATGAACCAAAGAAGCTAGAACTAAAAACAAACAATTAAAATGTAGACAAGAAGATGATCTTGCATATGATGCCAGAAATCCAAGTTGTGGTTCTGGTACGTATTAGTTAATAGTAAATTTTTACTTTAAATCACTATTTTCTCAAAAGTGTAAATTTCAACACAAAAGGAACATTTTTGAAAAATCTACTTAATTTATAGCTTTGAAACTTTGCACATATGTTAACACTATACAAATAAATATTTTAATGAGAGATTTTGTCAAAAAAATTATTCAAAAAAATTTTATGGATTAAAATGTACAAGAATTTTCATCGTTTTAATAATTTTGACGTGTTACTCCACATATGAATTTTTTTAAAAAAAACTAATCAAAATTTTGAAAAATGCTCTCATTAAAATAATAAAAACAATACAATAAATCTACACAAAAAAATTCATGACTGTACAACTTGTCAATTTTTCAAAAATGTTCCTTAAATTTGGTCATTTTTAACATTACGGAGATAGGGAAAAGGCTGCGTGAAGTGACCCCCTTAACGAAGACTACAAGAATAACACTGCACATTCAATAGCTCAGTCACCAGCCTACAGCTTGCTTGCTGTCTAAGGCTCCAATACAACTCCTAATCTTTCGTGCTTGTTTTTATATGCTCTCTGCCGGAAGTGACATCACTAACAGGAAGTTATGTCATATTAGAAAAATCCAGAACCTTGGAGAGAATTCAAGAAATCAGGATCCCTCTAGAAAATTCTCTCTGTCGCCAAGGTTTCCAACTTCCGTCGCCAAACTTGGCGAAATTTTGCCAAATTTGGCGACAAAAATTAGTTGCCTAAAACATCGCCAATGAGCCAATATCTCGCCAATTTGGCGACTTGCTATTGAAATACAATGGGATACATATAACATTCATTATCATAAGACAAATTACACCAATTTACAGAATTCGTAACATTGCCCCCCTCTCAAGGACTGCACGTCCCGGGCAGTACAATCCTTGAATAGGTAAAAATTATTTACAAGTATATACAATGGTCGACAGTACACAGTTACATACAAGCATATAAGTGGCTCTTTCGATCAGCTAGTTTCGTCCCTAGAGTTACAAAAATAAGGGGCCAGCCGATCACAATGCACTACCCTAGGCCTTGAGTTCTTAGATTTTTGGATACGAATCACAACGTCATTTAGTCTTTTTAGGACTGTATATGGACCGTCCCAATTTGTCTGTAACTTTGGGAGAAAGTCCTTTTCTTCGAATCGGGTTCCAAAACCAAACCTTGTCACCTTCGTGAAATTCATGTCCTGTAGCTCTCGTGTCGTACCTGGTCTTCATCTTTTCCGTTGCGATGTCGATCCGATTACGGGCGAACTCGTGCACACTTTCTAAACGTTCCTGTAGTTCATGGACATATTCTTCAGGAGAAGAAGGCACATCAGGAGGGCGCCCAAACAGGAGATCACAGGGCAGACGGAGTTCACGACCGAAGAGCATCTGGGATTGAGTGAATCCAGTGGTTTCATGGACGGCACTTCGATAGGCAAGCAGGAACATAGGAAGCTTCCGATCCCAGTCTTGTTGATTCATGGAAACGTGGATAGAGAGATGGTTTAAGATCGTTCTATTAAATCTCTCAACCATGCCGTCTGACTGGGGATGTAAGGGGGTAGTTTGTGTCTTATCAATCTTAAGAAGGACACAAAGTGCCTTGAATACAGCAGAAGTGAAATTTCTGCCTTGATCAGAGTGCATCTGAAGGGGCGTCCCATAGCGAGAAATCCAGTTCTGCAGTAATACTTCGGCAACTGTTGTAGCTTCTTGATCAGCGATTGGGTAAGCCTTGGGCCACTTGGTAAAATAATCCTTGACAACTAAGATGTATTTGTAGCCATCATTTGAGCGTGGGAGAGGCCCTAAGATGTCCAACGCGATTCTTTCAAATGGTGCCCCTACATTATAGCGCCGTAATTTTCCACGGCATCGTGTTTTGGGTCCTTTTCGGGCCCCACATGCATCGCAGGACTTGCACCATCTTTCTACGTCATCTCTTACTTAGCTCCAGAAAAACCGCTCCCGAACCTTTTGGATGGTCTTCAATATTCCAAAATGACCTCCGGTTGGACTACTGTGTAATTGTTCCAACACTTCCGGTATTCTTGATCGTGGGAGTACTAATTGCCATTTTGATGTTTTGCCATCCTCAGACTCCCATTTTCTGTATAATACTCCATTACGAATATGGAGTGAATCCCAGAGAGCCCAATAGCGTTTGCTATCCGGACGATAGATGGAGATATCTTGCCAACTGGGTCTAGTGCTAGATGATTCAAGAAGTTCCAAGATAGGTTTTATGTCGGGATCCGTAAGTTGAGCTTCTCTGACTTCTTCATCGCTCCAACGGTCTATTTGTGTCGATACCGAATCCTTTATTTGACGAATGACAGGTGTTATCATGTCATATTTCTTCTCGACTGTAGTGGAGTAAGAACAAGCATTCGAGCATGGTCTTCTTGATAAGGCGTCAGCATTACCATGAAGGGACCCCTTGCGATGTTTGATCTCGAAATCGTACTCTTCAAGTTTCTGAATCCATCTAGCTATCTGGCCTTCGGTGTTCTTAAAATTTAAAAGCCATGTCAGGGACGCATGATCCGTTCGCAGCAAAAACTTCCGACCGTAAAGATAACTATGAAAGTTCTCAACAGCTTTTACAATGGCCAGTAATTCTTTTCTGGTGACGCAGTATTTCTTTCAGGCTTTGAAAGACACTTGCTCCAGTATGCGATGACATGTTCTTGGCCGTTAATTTCTTGGGATAAAACTGCCCCGACACTTTCATGGCTTGCGTCCGTGTCAAGAATGAATTGCTTTTCGGGATCCGGATAAACTAGAATGGGAGACGATGTTAGAGCCGCCTTCAAGTTATTAAATGCTTCCTCGCATTCGTCTGTCCACAAGAACTTCTGTTTGTTTTCAGTCAGCCTGTGGAGAGGTCTCGCGATTGAAGAAAATCCTTTAACAAATCTTCTGTAATATGTGCACAGACCGAGAAAACTTCTAAGCTCATGCACATTTTTAGGGCGCCTCCGGTCTTTTACAGCTGACACTTTCTGTGGATCAGTTCTAACACCATCAGCAGAAATTATGTGACCCAGATAATTCACCTCTTGACGGAATAAGTTGCATTGGAGGGTTTAGCTTCAATTTGGCCTCTTTCAATTTTTCAAATACTCTCCTTAGGTTGCTGAGGTGTTCCTCGAAACTTTTCTCTACAATGATGATGTCGTCTAAATAAACAAGGCAAGCTTCAGGAGTGAGTCCGTTCAACACTGTCTCCATGAGGCGTTCGAAGGTAGCTGGTGCGTTACAGAGACCAAACGGCATGACCTTAAACTGCCAAAGTCCTTGTCCTCCTGTCGTGAATGCTGTCTTTTCACGGTCTTCAGGATGTATCTATTTGCCAATAACCGCTTTTCAAATCCAAGGTAGAGAACCACTTGTTTCCGCTAAGAATGTCTAACGTGTCATCGATTCGTGGAAGTGGATAACTGTCCTTTTTTGTGACATCATTGAGCCGTCGATAGTCTACACAAAATCTCGTAGATCCATCTTTCTTTCGGGCTAACACGATGGGAGAAGCCCAGGGACTCGACGAAGGCTCGATGACATCTCGTTCCTGCATGTCCCTTAGTAGATCTTTAACTTCTGTTGTCTTAGCAATTGGTAGTCTTCGGGGATTCTGTTTAATAGGAGAGTGATTCCCAGTTTCAATTCGATGTTGAGCCAATTTCGTTCTCCCGAGGTCACCAGATGTACAGGAAAACAGTTCCTCGTATTCGTCAATAAGCATCCATGCTACACTTTTCTGTTCCTCATTCAGTTCAGTGGGCTTCAACAGATTCAGTTCGAGTTCTTTAGAAGGCTTTTTCGACATCATTTCGGGATGTTTCTGTATACAGGTGACTGGAGCACATGTTGCTAATATGTCGCCTTTCCTGATTGTTTTAGGATTGCCAGTTAGATTAACAACTCTGACTGGTACAGTTTCCTTCGAAAGATCTACCAGTGCGGAAGCAACCAATACTCCTTTTGGAAAATTTTCAGAGTCCGGAAATTCAGTTAGACCATGTCGAAAGTTTTGACTTTTCTCAGCGGCCCCTCTTACAAGCATCTCAATTCGAGCTGGAATAGTAATATCACTTTTACAAGTTATTCGATGACACGGTTCTCTTTCAACAGCTCCTAACTGGAATAATGCTACATCTTCCGAATTTGAGCGTAGCACATTATTCTCAAAGTCAATTACAAAATTATGTTTTGTTAAGAAGTCCAAACCGAGTATAAAAATGTCGATGATTTCGGCTACAAACACGTATGGCATATAACACATTTCCAAACTTAATTGTTATATGCATCTTGCCAATAATGGGGATTTTATCCCCTTTCACGGTCTGAAGGGTAACGCAGGGCGGTGTCCGAAGAATTTTTACGCCAAGTTGTTGTGCTAAATCTTGGCGCAAAATGGTGACATTGGCCCCTGTGTCAACGACCATTCGACACGAAAATCCATTTACATTCGCTTCAATAAACAGTCCATTCTCGCTGCTTGATGAAATTTGTAACACTTCAAAATGGGGCTTTTCATTCTCTGGCAACCTCCGCCCCGCGAGACCGCCACTACCTAGTTTTCCTGAGCATTATTCCTCGACAGGCTCCTAGGCCGTTGATCTTGGCGAGCCTGGCATTGCCTTTGGAGATGGCCTTCTGCTCCACATTTCCAGCAACGGGCGTTGTTTCTTTTAAATTTGCCTGTCTCCTCTCCAGACCTCTGCTTCATCCCCCGGAACTCCTCTAACAGTTGTGTCATAACTTTAAGTAAAGGATCCTCATCTCGTTTCACCTCCGCACCTCTGATAAAGTGACGATCCCTTCTCGATGCTTGTTGTGCCGCTTCAAATTTGATCGCGTAGACTAAAGCGGACTTCAGATCCTTAGTTTCCGCCATTCGTAGTGCCTTTTGTATTTCTACGTCTCTGACGCCATCGACGAAATACTGCACAGCTAAAGTCTCTCTTACTTCAGTAGGACAATCGGAGAAGGCGAGGTGGGACAGCTTTTCAATGTCCGTTGCGAGCTCTTGAAGGGTTTCGTTGGGTTTTTGTTGGCGAGTCTTTAACTGAAGTCGGCTATAATCCTTCAGGCATTTCTCGCCAAAACGCAACTCTAGGGCACTTGAAAGAGCATCAAAATTTAACTGTTCATTATCGGGAATGGTCCTCAGTATATCTGCAGCTTCGGCTCGGAGAGAAGAAGCCAATTGGCGAGCTTTGGTAATTGGATCCCAGCCATTAGCATCTGCGACAATGGCGAACTGCGTCTTATACACCTGCCAAGATGTTTGTCCGTCATACGGCAGTAATTTCATACAGGGTCTGTTGACAACAGGCATATATCGAGCATTTTGAGATTGATTTGCAGCAGCCAATCCAAATTCTTGAGGAGTTTCATAGGACTCTCTTGATTCTTCAGTAACTTGAACTTCCATTTCTTGCTTCAATTTCTCAAATTTCTTTTCCATTTCTTCTAATCTTCCTTCAAATTCCTCTACTTTAGCATTGGCTACCTTCACGGCGTTATTAATTTCCTTCATCTCAGATTTCATTTCTGCTTGTCCTGCTTTCATTTCGACTTGTCCTGCTTTCATTTCAACTTGTCCAGCTTTCATTTCTGTCATGAATGACAAAAGTTGCGTTAATTTGTCTTCCAATGCGGATTCTTCCTTCTGCTTTTCTTCCGCAGCTTTCTTACTCTGCTCATTCGTTTCACCAAAGTTGTCGGATATACCACCACAACTTTGCTCTCTTTCAAGAGCTTCTCGAAGACGTTCGATCAAGTCATCTTTCAGTCCTGATGTGGGCAAATTCCTCGCCGACAGTTCGTCTTTCAATGCGGCCACAGTGAGTTTCGACAGAGATTCTCGATGAAGATCAGCCATTTTCCTTTATCTTCACTATTCGATCCCACTTCCGGCGCCAATTTGTTATGAATTTCCTGCGATGTGCTTAGAGTAAATTCAATAAGCAGAATCCTTTTAAAAAAATAAATAAACCTATTTATTTAACGAAGACTACAAGAATAACACTGCACATTCAATAGCTCAGTCACCAGCCTACAGCTTGCTTGCTGTCTAAGGCTCCAATACAACTCCTAATCTTTCGTGCTTGTTTTTATATGCTCTCTGCCGGAAGTGACATCACTAACAGGAAGTTATGTCATATTAGAAAAATCCAGAACCTTGGAGAGAATTCAAGAAATCAGGATCCCTCTAGAAAATTCTCTCTGTCGCCAAGGTTTCCAACTTCCGTCGCCAAACTTGGCGAAATGTCGCCAAATTTGGCGACTTGCTATTGAAATACAATGGGATACATATAACATTCATTATCATAAGACAAATTACACCAATTTACAGAATTCGTAACAATATTCTCTTCATGACAATTTTTTTTATTGTAATTCAGTAATATTTTCATAATATTTTTGTAATTTTTCAAAAAGTCTTCTCGTGCCACAGTTACGACCCCGCGTGCCACAATGTGGCACGCGTGCCGCGGGTTGGCCACTCCTGCCCTAGAACCTCGCATCGTGAGAGGGGGCAAAGCCTGACTACCACAAAGTATCTACCCTTTGTAAAATCTAACTTATGGCCCAAAACTTGACTTTGCAGGGGGGGGGGGCAAAATGTTCTCCATTACGCCACTGGCCATTCTCCAAACTTCCACGCCACATCAAAGTGAGAAGTGTTGTAATCTTTAGTATAGTATACTACCACGTTTCACGATTGAGTATAGTGATTTTTCTTTTTCTCAACTCATCTTACAATACAGTCATATTTTATACCAAAAAAAAATTGGTTAACTCTAATAAAACTAAGTTGTCGTAGTCTCCCGCTACCCCCTTGCATATTATCTATGTTAGGATATGTAGGATTCATAATTAATGACTACTCAAATAATAAATCACTTATTTATTATTTCCTTAAGATAGAAATTCACAATTAATAATCAACTTTAAGAACAATAAATTATCATGGAGTATTATCAGAATTCAATTATGGACGACGGAATACTAACTGATATCACGAGGGGAATAACACGTACAATCAAACTACACATTTAAATCTAAACTACAAAAGTTACAGACCTGAAATCTTCTTCAGAAGGAACCTGGAAACTAGTAGAATTTATGAAGTGGCTATAATCTAGGATATCTTCTATAACTTCTGAACCGCCTTAATGAATCTTTTTCAATAATCTTCTTTCCTCTATCAAATTTCACTTCATTAAACTAAACGCTTAAAACACCTTCTTAGGCAACCACGTAGTTTACTTTTCAATCCCAAACACGGAGTTCTACTCTATCAAACCGCTTAGTCATCCTCATCTCTTCATTTCATTTCTCCCTTTTATATCTCTTTCGAACTCGCTAAACCCGAAACTATCTTATTTACATAAGTCACACTTTAAGCTCTCAGTGGGGATTGGTCAAAATAAATACAATTTAAAGTTTATAAGAGAAGGTTAGTGAAACGCGTAAGCACCCGTCACAACCCCCTCCGAGAAAAAAAGCGTGACTTATTGAAGGTCTAAACGACCTGCAAGAATTCGCTTAATTTACCTAACATCTGAAAAACACTAAACCTGCATAAATATTTTAACTACTCTAGAATGCCTAAAAATATTGAACTTGTAAAAAGTTAACTCACGAACTTTATAATGCCTGAAAATACTAAACTTGTAGAAAGTTTTAACTCACGAACTTTAGAATGCCTGAAAACACTGAATTTGCAGCAAATTTTAACTCTCTAAGTTAGAAACTTTAATTAAACTAGCACACAGAAATGACTACTCAAAAGGGTACTCCACTTGAATTTATTGTTCTTTCACAAGATTAGGTTCCCTACAGTGCATCCCATTCGGCGAAGATCAGGGGAAAACCTTTCAAGGAAAAAACCCTGATCATGCACTTTACTTAAGTGCTAATAAATATAAAAAATTTTACAACATTATCTTCATACGACATCAACTTTCATCACATCACTATGTTCAGGGACTGCTGCCCTGAAAGGAAACCTTGTCAATTTTTTCTAAAACATGACATTAAATGCACAGAACTTTTATACAACTTCCTTATTGACATAAAATATGGCATACATTATATTATATATATATAGTTTAGTAACAAAATAACCCTTATCTGGTTTCATTTTCAAAAATTCCCAATCAATCGCGCTGCGCTGTTAATGTTTTTTGTTAGTATTCCTAATTACGCCGCGCCCAGAAACCAGACATTACTTATACATCTTAATAATTACACACAAAATATATACATTTTACATAGAATATATTACAACAAACAATACAAGTAATCTCACATATAAAGCCACGTCTTTAATGTGTAGCAAAACAATTGCAATTCAACAAATGTTTTTCCACAATTTGGAAAAAAATTAAATACAAAAGTCTTTTCAACCGATATGAAAATGCACACAACTCAGTGACACTTTTGTACGTTAACTTTACAAAAAAAATTAGACTAGCCCACATGGAAAATACTCCGAACTGTTTGTCAGAGGAAAAATAAACAAATTAGAATTATACAACCTGACTAGTCTTTAGATCCAATCTGCATAGGCTTTGTCTCCCACCATGGCTTCTGTGCTGGATGACCTTGTCCTAGAATTGTCCACTCTGCGCTCCAACCTTCTGGGTCTCCTCTTCCATCGAGTCCGTTGAAGTTGATATGCTCCTGCTGAGGCGTTGTTTTCTTCTGTGAGAACTGGAACTTGGCTGTTGTCCACTCGACGTCGGCTCCGAAGATTGTATGGACAGCTCCTTTCCTGATGAGGTCTGTTGTACTTGAATCTGTGGGATGGTCCTGGAACTGCTCTTTCAGAACTATTTTCTTCCACCTTTCTATAACGTTTCCTGGAGGGACGAGAGGACATTGACGAGGAAATCTTTCTTTTCTCGCGATCTACTTGAGCCTCTGGTCTCTTCTTTCGTACATTGTCATTCCAGGATTCAGGCCTTCCTCTTTTCTCTCTCTCAGTGTATAAAGGTCTCTTTTTCCTGAAATTATACGCGCCATCCCCCGAAGAAACAGTAGATTCCGTCCGTCCACGTTTTTTTCTCACCCCTACTCCATCGCGTCTATTCTCAACTATATCTCTACTACCATTTACATTTCCTGATTTCGATCCTTTACGACCACCTCTATCATTCTCCGATTGCACCAATGACGACTGCGCATCATCCGACCTGATTGATGTCACTGCACCATGATCACTACTAGTGTTACTTTCCGACTCGGCAACACTGTCTTCTCTTTGATGGTAAATTCTCACCTGATCCACATTAACCGTTATTCTTTTACCAAATTTTAATATTACTAAATTATTATTATTTTTTACACTCAGAACTTTATATGGGCCTTCAAACTTTGGCATAAATTTACCTACTATTTTTTTACATTTTGAACTTAACGGGTGAGTTTGAACTAATACTAGATCACCAACTTTCACATTATTTTCACGCCTCTTTTTATTATAATATTTCGCCCACTTCTCTTGCTGGCGCTTTGTATGAATTCTAGCTTCCTCAAACAACCTTTCTATGTTCCCACAAACTAAATCTGATCCATCAGTTACCATAACTAATTTCTGAAAAGGAGTGATTAAATTTCGACCTAAAAATAATTCCGCCGGTGTTTTACCCGTTGTCTCATGTACTGCTGTCCTAATTGCATAACCGAACTCTTGCAGAAATTGATCCCAGTTAGTGTGATTATCCGCGACAAAACTCGAAATCATTTTTAAAAGAGTGCGATTAACTCTTTCTGTTTGATTAGCTTGTGGACGATATACCACAGTTTTAACGTGTTTTATGTGCAATCTGCGACACACTTGCTCGAAAACTTCGGATATCATTTGGGGACCGTTGTCGGTGACTAATTTTACAGGAGCTCCATAACGCGCAATATAATTCTCAAAAAATGCATTGGCAATTGCTTTAGCCGAAGCTTTCCTTAAGGGAACTATTTCAACCCATTTAGAAAAATTATCGGTAATTACTAAAATAAATCTATAGCGTTCTGGACTAGTTGCAGGGTATGGGCCTAACAAATCTAAAGACACGATTTCATTCGGAAAATTCGTTATTATGGGAATTAATTGAACAGCTGGTAATCCGTTTTTATAATTAACTTTTTGACATTGGTCGCAGGTTGCTACATATTTATAAATGTATTTCCTCATGTACGGAAAATAACACGCGTCCTTTAATTTTAAGTAGGTTTTCTTTTTGCCTAAATGACCTGCCATAGGCGAGTCATGAAATTCTCGCATAACATCTTTACGTAATGTTTTGGGTATAAATACCCTTAATTCACCTAGTGTGGTTGTATACTTTGCATAATATAGCAAACCGTCAACGATTTTAAAGTCATTGGACCAATTTCTGCAGATCGATTCATTATCGTCCGGATTTTCCAAAAACTTCATTATATGCCCTAGTTCCGGGTCATTTCTCTGTTCCTCTCTTAACTGTTCTCTAGAAGATAATACTAACGATCTAATCACCGCACAAGACACTTTTGGTTCCTCATTACTTTCTAACGGGTTTTTAGACAACATATCAGCCACTTTTTACTTTTTCGAATCCGGAATGACCAACGATTTTTTAACAAAATCAAAAGTAATCCCTGCATGTGACATAAAATCCACACCCATGATGCATTTATCTTGCATCTCAGCAATCACATGAAATTTCCATAATTGCGAAAATTCTCTTATTTTAATTTTCAACTCAACTGTGCCTAAATTTTTGCACTGCGACCCTTGAGCTGTAACTACTTCAGCTAACGATTTTTTTAAAGGACAGAAAGAAAAATATGACCGGTACGTTTTTTCTGAAATAAATGACTTTTCCGCACCTGTATCCCAGAGCGCTTTTAAAAAAGTATTCAACAAAATCGGCACATACGGAAGTTCAACTGGTGATAATCTCAATGAATTAAGTCTAATTCTATTAGGAGGATTTGACTCAATACGATCTCTTTGAAAGTTTAAATTGGCATTTCCTTGCCTTTCGCTGTTGCAATCAACACGCCTCCAATTCTGTTTTGCTGAATCATCATTAGGACCCATCCTAACCACCATCCTACGGTTCTGATACCGGTCTGTTCTCTGATTTGGCTGATTGTATCGATTTCCACCCTCGAATCCTTGATTTTGATAATTACGACGAGAAAAAATATTCGCACCCCTGCCTAGTCCTCTTTGATCATTTTGACTATTTCCGGCCCCAGTATCTCTCCAATTTCTATTATTCCTTCTTTCCTCAGGATTCCTACTCACATCCCAACTTCGTCTAGCAAAATTATTACTCGAACCCTGATTTTCCCTGCAGTTATGACGTTCCTCATACCGATCTACCAACTCTATCAATTGAGTTTTCGTTGTGGGGTTTCGAACTTCTAAATAATCCATTATTTGGGGTTCTAGTCGCATTACTATGTGATCAATCAACTTTATCTCATCATAATTTAATTCCAAGGTTTTATGTATTTTTAACAGCTGAAAAATAAAGTCTGACGGGGCTTGACCTCTCCGTTGTTTTGACGAAAAAAACTGAGCTTCTAGCTCTGATTTATTCCGTATTACCGGAAAACTATCTGATAATTTCTTTTTAAGTGTTGCAAATGCAGTCGCTTCTTCATTTACACACTCGAAGCCGATAACCTGAAACCAGTCTAACGCTCTCCCAACTAAATGACCTTTTAAATATGCACACGATAGATTCGCCGGTATTTCATAGTAAGCTATATTATCATCGATATTATTTAGAAACTCAGACACATTTTCTTTACCCGAAAAAAATAACTCCGGCAAAACTCTAAATCCTGCACCTGCTCTCAATTCCGGTATTTCGTTTGGGCGCCAGTGTCGTAGTCTCCCGCTACCCCCTTGCATATTATCTATGTTAGGATATGTAGGATTCATAATTAATGACTAAAATAATAAATCACTTATTTATTATTTCCTTAAGATAGAAATTCACAATTAATAATCAACTTTAAGAACAATAAATTATCATGGAGTATTATCAGAATTCAATTATGGACGACGGAATACTAACTGATATCACGAGGGGAATAACACGTACAATCAAACTACACATTTAAATCTAAACTACAAAAGTTACAGACCTGAAATCTTCTTCAGAAGGAACCTGGAAACTAGTAGAATTTATGAAGTGGCTATAATCTAGGATATCTTCAATAACTTCTGAACCGCCTTAATGAATCTTTTTCAATAATCTTCTTTCCTCTATCAAATTTCACTTCATTAAACTAAACGCTTAAAACACCTTCTTAGGCAACCACGTAGTTTACTTTTCAATCCCAAACACGGAGTTCTACTCTATCAAACCGCTTAGTCATCCTCATCTCTTCATTTCATTTCTCCCTTTTATATCTCTTTCGAACTCGCTAAACCCGAAACTATCTTATTTACATAAGTCACACTTTAAGCTCTCAGTGGGGATTGGTCAAAATAAATACAATTTAAAGTTTATAAGAGAAGGTTAGTGAAACGCGTAAGCACCCGTCACAAAGTAATGTATTAAAATAGGCTGTTCTTTATAGAATAGTGAAGCCAGATTATAGTAGTGGAACTCTCTTTTGTACTTATTTGTTTTTTGATGTTTATTTTGTTCCTGTTCTCGGTGGGGCCCTGATGCTACAAAAGGCCTACCATGTAGAGAGGTTGATGTACGTGAATCTATCGAGGCTCAAAAACTTTAAGTTGGCGTGATGTGGAAGTTTGGAGAATGGGGCGCCACACAGTTCAAGTATCGTGACTCAAAATTACGAAATACGTTGCCAATAAGCCTCGTGTTGCTTCAGAACAGGATGCTAACAAGCCAGTGCTTCTCAAACTTTCAATATTAGCGACTGAATTTTCAATCATAATTTTCATCGTACCCCTCCCCCCTCCATATAACGACAATGCAATAATAATGTACTTTTACGACCTTATTTATAAACCATACAAATTATTATAATATAAGTATTAAATTCTGCATATGTTACTTTCAAGTAATAAATACTTTAAGTTACTTTTTAGTTATAGGTTGGATTTAGTATCATGTTACTTTTTATGCATAGTTCAGCGCTTCTTTTATTTAGCTTCCTTTCATTAAATGAATAATTTTTTTTTTAAATAATGTTATATTATCGACTTTTTGTTACACTCGTCCCCCTTCCCACACAGTTTGAGAAACTTTGTACTAAACAATCACTCAAATGACATTTCGTACAGGCAACCTTAATAGAGGGAAAATGTATTAAAGTCGTTGCATTTGATGGTAGAGAAACATTTCAAATACGTAGAGACAAAGATTTTTCTAAGCAATAACTTTTAACATCGAGAAACATTAATTTTCAAAGAAAAAATGCTTAGTCCCATAGAAATCGATTCCATGCATCATTGGCGCACACAAGGGGGAAGGACCTCCTTAAGCCCGCTATTTTTTTCGACTGATTATAGTCCTAAGAACGTAAAATTTAATTAAATGTTCGTTATTAATAATTAATTATTGCTAATTATTCATTCAATAACTAATATGTTACTGTTTTTTGTGCCCGAAAATCGAAAAAAATCAAGAATATGTTAAAAGGCATGTCACGAAAATAGTAAGAAACAATTTCTAGTTTTCCACATAATCTCCAACAACGTTGATGCACTTATCATTTTATCAGAGCCCAATTGCATAAAATTCATTGGGCTGCTGTCTCATCCACAGTAGGACTTCATTTGCAAATTGTTTTTTTCCAAGATGTCTGTGGAAGAAATAGATGAAAGCAAATGCCCATTCGATTTTTTTTGTGTTTGTTCCTCTGTCAGTTGCCCGGGGCAGGGGGGCAAAGTGCGCACACTTTTTGGAAATTCAAACGATCGTGTTGCATGCTAAAACATGATAACATCCTATTGCTGTTGCGATGCTGTCAATTGTCACTCTTCGATCAGCCCGAATCAATTCTTCCACCTGTTGCTAAGTTGATTTTGTTACAATCAAAACTGGACGACCACTTCAATCTTCATGAACAATTTTGGAACTGTCTTGCGAAAATTTCTTCACTTATTTGTACACTGCTTTACGTATAATAAGAACTTTTCTTCATAAAAAAAACAAGTAACATTTCTTTATGAATATTTTTTTATTTAAGTCCTTTCACCTGCAAAAATCTAACCACGGCAAGCTGCTCTTCTATCGTATAATCGTTCACCACCATCGCCATTTTTGAAAAGGCAATACGGATGCGTGTGAATGCTACCTACCCAATATGAATATCATACAATTACATGTGACTGCCATCTATCACCATTATTTGGAGATAACTGTTACTACACTGTGTTGTACTTTAAATCTTTCCATATGCTTTTGTGACTTACTTAATGATTTACCCTCGCACTCGTATTTTTATTATACGTATCAAGAACGAATACAAAATTAATAATCTCGAAAATAAATAAAAAAAACTTCTTTTAACTTAAAAAAACGGAATGACCTATTTTGTGCGTAAAGTTAATGGACATATCAGTTAATGATTGAATGAATATGATTAGGCATCCCTTAGGTAATCTGATCTCGTAATTTTGAACTATGATCAAATGACAATGAAGTATGTCACGGTACTCTAATCTATATTCCACATCATGCCAGTATGATGAAATTTACCCACCCACACATACGAGTTAAAGAAAATTTTGCAAAAAGGATCCTACGTAAATTAAACATTAGAGCAATGGTCTTCAAACTGTGTTCCACGGAACCCTAGGGTTTCACGAGTCATAATTAAAAATCGAAAATAAAATTATAAATGTGTATGCAAAATGAATTCACGTTCTCTATGAACTTTGTTTGACCACCAGTATCTTAAGTTCATCCCAGTCATTAAAACAAAAAAATTCTATTTAATTATAATTATTTTGTAATACCTTTTAACTATAATACAGAATTCTAAAATTTTTCTTATATGCACCTCCTACTACATTATGATTATTCTATTGCTTACCCTCCCGAGTCCAATTTTATACTCGTTAGTACAATTTTTTGCACAACTAAATAGTTTTCTAATGGAAATTTCACTTTTTTTTCATTCGTAGAACAATATTTATGATGAAAAATATTTATATTAATATTACAACTTATCGACATATCCAAAGATTCGATAAGATCCAAATTTATGCAAGAACAAAATTTTAAGTTGCAAATTAATGAAAAATACACAGGATTTCTCTCACAGCATTTTAATGGTATTCAGAACAATGCATTTTGTGAAAAATATTTCTCAACGTGAGTAGTTAAAAAGTTAAATATAAAAACAAATCAATCGCAGAATATAAAATGCGACAGTCGTTAATTTCAATAGGCATAGACTTCGACTATTTGTGTGAAAAAATGGAGGCCCATATCCTAGTTTCTAAATTAGGTAGGTAGGTGTCACTTATAAATATTATTATTGAGTAAATTACATTACATTTTAGTTCTTTTTTATTACATATACAGTACCTTTTTTTTTGTCTTTACACAAAAATATGTTGCCTAAACCAGTGGCGCACAAAAAAAAGGGGGAGGGGGGTCCGGACACCCCCAAAGCCCTTGAATTTTATACGATTGACGATACTCCTACATATACATAGCGTAAAATTTAATTACTTACTTGTAATTAACAATTTATTTCATTAATTAATGATAATTATTAATTCAATGAATTATATTTGCTTTTTTTTGTTGACAAAATCAGAAGAATCAATTGGTGTTGTCTTGAGGTATGATACGAGTTGGGGGACTTTCGACCATGGACTCACCACTTGAAAAATTTTTGTGTGCGCTACTGGCCTAAACATGTTGATCGACTTTAAATATTACTTTAAGATTTATCTTTCTCAGTGTGTGTGTGTGTGGAATGGGGTTTAAAGCACCTAAGTTTGAGTGAGTGAATATTAACGTCCCACTGTTCAGCTACACGAGGGCTTTTGGGGACGGTCCGCGTCATTTTGAACCATGGTCAAGTGACGCGGACGACACCTGAGCTGGTACGCCCTCTCCTAACTATTACACCAACGTGTAGGACGTTAGAGCTCTCGACAGATTTTACGTGCATTGCTTCCCTACACTGCGGGTCTTCAGTAGTACGGGGATCGAACTCATGACATGCTAGCCACGATCCGATGTCTAGATCACTTGACTACCGTGGTCTCGCACCTAAGTTTTAAGACTATTGCATTAGATGATTATAAGAGTATTGTAACTGCAGAAAAAATTCTGAGTACAGAATTTTAAAAAAAAGTCTCCAAATCACCATTTAGAGACAATTCACATTTTAAATGTGCACCCCAATTTCATTCTTAGGGAGAAGCAGGGTAAAATGTTAACATGTAGGAGGATGTTAAGAGTCACTACACTGGGCACAATACCTGTTGGTATGTGAACACCTGTTCAATCTGCCAAAACGAAAATATCTGTGTACCTATCCATCGTGTGTGTCATGCCATTCTCTTCTTTGTGGTTTGCAGGTGACCCTTTCATAGACCACCCTGTCAGTCAGATATATTGTAAATATAGAGATATTTAAAATATATTGTGTAACAGAAACAAATTGATTTATAACTATCTCTAAATGTGCCATACTATCTACGGAAACTTTAAAAACGTGAAATGTTCAGAGATTATGGTTGCTTTTGAAATTTATTCAGACAAGTTTAATCGTTTTATTGACTGTGGTACAATGCAGGGTAATAAAATCACTCTGATCTGAAGTCACGGGTGTTTATAATTTTGGAAGTGTGAGCGCCATTGGTAACATCGAGGTACCATGCCGACACAAAAATTAAAATAAACGATTATCTAATTTCAATTGTCCCTAAACCAGTAGTAGATAATATCAAAAATCAGGAAAATACTAATGAATTTATTTTAAAATGTCATACAGAACAATTATTAGTGTCCGAACAAGTACAATAAATGATACAATAGTTGATAATATTTGTAGTTGTAGATAATATTTAGTTTGTGTGGATTCTATCTTTAATCATTTATAAAGTAAAATTAAAACCGAGCGTTCTGACACTTAAGAACTTAAAAGAAAATCAGCATAAAAAAATCTACAAACATTTAATAAGATCTATGAAGCTCCTTTGCAAGTATGTATTAGTGTTTCTAGATCGAGTCTTAAAGGGGGCTTTACGTTTTAATAACCAATAACTTATTTCTAAAAAAAAAAGCTTGACAATAATGAATTTGTATTCAGTTTAATTTATTTTAATTTTTACATCCATATCTCGCTATCTCAAGGTAACCAGTCGCAACCCCAAGCGATGGCCTGGTCACAGTTTGATATTTGTTTAAGAATATAATAATGTTTTTCTTTTTAAAAAATATATTCCATTGTTTTCTATAGCTTACGATGACCTTTTATTCACGTGACGTCATTATCACATGACAATTGCATTCACGTGCTTCCAATCAAGTAGGAACTGATATCGATCACTTTTTGATTATTTCATCGGTTCAAAAATTCACTACAGCTTTTGCTTTTTCGGAAAATTTTTTTGAAAAATATAATACAAACAATGGTGGCAAAAAAGTCCTAAATAGACATTTTTTTTGCGAAATTTGTATGTTTTTTTGTTATGAAGTTTTTTTACTATCAAAAAAAGAGTTATTGATTAATGTTTTCTTTTTATTCTTGTTTCAAAACTCTTTTAAAATCTGTATAAAGCAGTAGCGCACACAAAATTTTTTCAAGGGGGGAGTCCATGGTCGAGAGTCTCCCAACTCGTATCATACCTCAAGTCAACACCAATTGATTTTGTTAACAAAAAAAAGTAAAAAATTAATTATTGAATTAATAATTAGCATAAATTAATAAAATAATTTTTTTTTACAAATACTCAATTTAATTTAAGGTTATATATTTTTTAAATTATCATCAATCGAAAAAAAAACTCAAGGGTTTTATGGAGTGTCCGGACCCCCAAGGACACTCCCCCCCCCTTCCCAGTGTGCGCCACTGGTGTAAAGTAAATAGTTTCATGGGTATTTTGAAAAAAACATGGTAAGACAAGCGCAAAGTCTTTGTAATAATGAGTGTTTTTTTTTTTCCCAACCAAGGAGATAATCCGTTATTCCAACCAATCAGAGAGTAGTAATGATCAAGGACAGTAGAATGTGCGGTACGTTTTAGTGTTGTAGTGTCGTGAGCCCTAAAAATTACTTCATTACTTGGTAGCGAGAAGGATCACACAGCTATTTGTCAAAAGGTATTTTATTTATTTATTAATTAAAAAGCAAAATTTAAATGCATTATTAATTATGCTAATCTTCCCAGTATTTCGCTGGAGAGAAGTTCAAAACCGGAACAATGTTCACAGATCTTAATACAATTGTCTCCCGAGTGCGGCTGTTCTCGCAACCCCTTTCGCGGGTACAGTCCAAGATCACTTTAAGAGGTCCTCGCAGTTCCTTTATCTTGGGGCGAGGTGGCACCCTCCGCCTCTATCGCGTGTGTTCAAAAAACAAAAAAAGTCGATGCGGAAGATAATGAATAAGATTCTCATCTTCGTCCCAACTCCGTTGGTTTTTTGAAACTATAGACCGGCGCGACTGAGATCAACTCCCTCACCGTACCTCGTACACCATATGGAGGGTCTATCAATTGACTTGTGACTTTGACACTGAGGTATGTCTTTGTCACAGACAAAAATCGACATCCCCCCCCCTTCATATAATTCGTGGTCCACATGCGTGAAAGAACCAAATAGTAGAAACTGTTCACAGGAGTGTCCTTTCTATAAATTGTTGTGGCTGAACGTCATCTGGGTGTCGGAAAAGAAAGAGGTGTGGTATTAAGAAAGCCGCTTTCAAAACCAGCTCTACACTTTTTTTGCTCCAGGCACAATGGAAGTATACACGACCTCTTTTGGAAGCAGATTGTCCCATCTGGACAATCTGCTCACCTTTGTACTTCAAATTTGACAAGTACTGTCGTGAAGTGTTCATCTAATGAGCCGACGCGACAGTATACTGTAAGAAGTTGTGTGTTGCAATTTGAAGTGGGTGTGTGGAAAATATTGAAATTAAGAATAAATTTTTTCTGTCTGGTAATAAATAGCACTTTTGATAAAAAAGTTATTCTATGCTTCGAATTGATGCTGGAGTATTGTGCGATCTTTCTACTGTCGCGTGCGAACATTAAAATGATTCTGAAACATTCTAATGCAGATAGGAAATGACCGAGAACAATAACTTTATGTGAAGACACAGCATTGCACAGGATTTCACTTTCAAAAAGAAAGATTAATTCACCGCAAACTTTGAAACAATGAACTGTGTTATCGAATGTGTACCCAAGAAATGTAAGTGGAAAACTGCTGGGAATTGATTAAATTACGGGGCTGCAAAGTTCAAAAACTATTACTGACCGATTTTCAAGAAGTGACTGGCGTGGGCTAGTGATCATTCATTATGGACTATTAAAGACTAGAAAACGTAATATTTAGTGATTAAAGTTTTGTATATCTGGAATCAAATTTAGTTCCTACAGAAGACGACGTACTCACGAGGAATTCAGCTACTAACAGAGGAAGACCATTTCAGGGAGAGAGTCATGGGTTTTTCTAGTCAATAATACCACGTCTCACTGCAAAGGTAGTCCACAAATGGTTCGAAAACATTACTTTGCATATAATGAACTGTCTAAGTCTATCTCCGGATCTGAATCCGATAGAGAACTTATGATATTAATTTGATTATGATATTTCAAATAAGCAACCTTCAAACAAAAGCCATTTAAATAAAGCGAAAGAATCTGGTGAAATTGGTGCATTCTATGTCAAAAAGATGAAGACCAGAAAAATCCATGACTCTATTCCTGAAAGGTTGGTCCTAAAAATATTGATGCTCAAGCATGTAACATCCATGTAATTATCAAAATGCACATTGAATGACCGATATTTGTAATATTTTTTGTTGTTCCACGATGTATATCATATGTTATTTACACACAAAATCAAACACATTCTTATGTTCAGGCAAACGTACTGCAAAAAATACTGAGCATTATAAAACTCATAACAGACTTCATTAAAAATACGTTACAGTAATAATATATTAAAAAATACGTTAGAATCAATAACAATAGTTAAGATAATTAGATTAACAATAGTTAACAAAAAAATGCAGAGATATGCATCCAATAGCATGTTTGAACAGTTATAATAACGCTGACAGCTTTTGGTGACATTTTCGAATTGGCGACGTACTTTGATTTGGCGAAATTGGGTGATGGTATAATACGTAAGTACCCATTATCCTTATAATATAAATAGGAAAGAGCTAAGTAGAAAATGCACCAAGAAAGTATTTTTAGGGATGTCCCAGACTAAGATTAATAACAAAATTTTTTATACTACGATAATTACATTGATTCAAATTACACACACGTATTAGATGAATCAATACTATCCATCATACGTCATCTATCTCCACCTCCACAATGCCTAAATTGGGTAGGTGGTGTCACCATCTATCGTTAAGAAGTCCAACCTGTCTCACAGGCTCTGGCAACTTTCATTCCTTCCCTTCGGGAAGGACACGACAACAACAACAACCAGTAGCGCACACAAAAATTTTTCAAGGGGGGGGGGAGTCCATGGTCGAGAGTCTCCCAACTCGTATCATACCTCAAGACAACACCAATTGATTCTTCTTATTTTGTTAACAAAAAACAGTAAAAAATAAATTATTGAATTAATAATTAGCATTAATTAATAAAATAAATTGTTAATTACAAGTACTTAATTACATTTTACGTTATATATATAGGATTATCATCAATCGAAAAAAAACTCAAGGGCTGTGGGGGGTGTCCGGACCTCTAGGACACCCCCCCCCTTGTGTGCGCCACTGACAACACACACATATTGAATTTACTAGCACATATTAGCATTAACTTAATTTTATTTAATACATGAATTCTTTAATTTTCAAAAGCAAATTTGTCTCTATTCCATCAAAAGAAAACGATTGCAGGCATATCAAGCATACGCAAGGGGAATACGCATTGATCAAGCATACGCAAGGGAAAAAATATATTTTATATTATAGTTCAGTAATAATACAAAATGTCTTTTCAATAAAAAAAAACATGAACTTGAGACAAGTTTTAAGTTATTTTTTATGGAAGGAATCATTCGAAAGAATAGTGTAAAACTTGGCGTAAGCAACAACAACGATTTGTTTTAATGATGACAGTATTTTATATTGGAAGCATTTTTCCAGCAATTAATTTCGGTTGCTTAGATGAAATAAAAGTAATAATAATGAAAAGCATACTTTCCTAAACTACACCTCTCAAGATTCATAGGTCAAAGGACCCTTCAAGGAAGAAACAAACCGCCAGTGAATCGTAACTAAAACCTAAACTAAACACGGAGTACATTTTCAGCCAGAAAAATGTCTCAATATTTTCATGAAAACTTTCAATGTTATAACTCTACACCTGTTAACAATATAGCGTTTCCGAAAATTATTATTTTTTTTTCATTTTAACACGTGAGGGATAGCTCATTTAACATTACGATATAGGAGGAGGGAACGCGAAACACATTTTATGCAAGAAAAAAGGGCTCAACTCCATCGAAAATGTAAGAAATGATAAAATATGTTGCACTCTAAAGAACAGTGAAACTAGAATGTTGTATTAATTTTTCATTTCTTTTATATTTGAAAAAATGTACCTAATTCGGGTCCTATTCTTTAACATTAACCGAAGACAGCCAAACTCGCCTCCTTGAACCTCGAAAAAGGGATCTTGAAACAGCATTTCTCACTGAATTCTCTCCCGAAGTTGGGAAGAGCAATAGCGAGCGCCGCGGAGTGAGTCCATTTCCCCCGGTGCGTCCACCCCAAAAGATTTATCGCGCGACTTGAAATATCGCAAGGAGAGAGAGAGCCATCCCCAACTCGTTTATTTCCTCGAAATTCCATCTTCCTTAAGTATCCGGACATTTACCTGAAGAGGATGCATCTTCATCTGCGCCATTTGCAACACTCAACTAAATGAAGTTGTGGCATCCCCCCCCTTCCCGCCAGATGCAAACGCGCATATGTTTAGGTACACTTGTTTTTTCCCCGGGTGTGTGTGTGAAGTGATTGGATTCTATGTTTGAGGAATAAGGATACGAAGAAGGCGCACTTTAATTTTATTAAACGATTTATAGGGTGGATATTTCTTTAATTCACGAAATAAATTCGAGATATTTTTCTCCTCTCTCCCAATAAAGATGTCTATAGAAGTATGGAGAGCTTTCTTGATATTTTAGGTACGTGAGTGAGTGGTTAAAATACTTACTCTTAGTTAAGATACTGTTCTTTTTGAATTTCCGACAATTTTTTTTTCTTCGTCTTTCTGTTTGTATTAGGCGATATTTGCATTTTTGCTTGTATTTGCTTAGTTTCAAATGAAGTCGGCCCGGCGACTTGGAGGTTGTGAGTTCGATCCCGGCTGAAGTCGACAGATTTTCTGGATGCAAAATTCGTAGGCATGCATGTCGTATGGGGCCTGTAAAAGATCCCTTGAGTATCAATTTGGCTCTGGTACTCTCGGCCATATTAAATCCAACGAGAGCTTCAAATGAATAAATCTAAGCGTTAAAAATATGGTGAGTGGACTCGCCATTAAATGGTGCCACCAATGAAATGGCTCTCACACTAGGAAACTTGCCATGTCTGCAAAAGCTGCCAAGTGCAAAATGCAGCCCATTTACAAATAAATACATCAAAGGGTAAAGGTTTTATGTGTTTATTTCTAAGCGCATATGTGACAGGGAATTCGTGATCAGCGCTGATTCTTTGACGGGTTTCAGTTCTGGTGATCTCCGTATAGAGGGACTGATACCAGTGAAATCCATCGAAATTCATAGGCTTTACTTTGGAATGGGGTGGAGTTTAGAGTGTGGGGTGCCCACTCTGTTGTCATCCTCAGCACTGGATTGTGGCTTAAAATTATGAGATTTCGATGAGATATGAGCTTCAGATATTGATATTAACAAGTGATCATCAACATCATTTCCGTACAAATATTTGATATGCGTTATGATCAGTGGCGTACACAAAGGGGTGTCCTAGGGGTCCGGACCCCTATTATATTTTGTATCGAGCGCTTAGCTTTTTCACATTATAAGCAAATCGCAAATTAAACCTAGAAAAGTATATTATAATTAGCGTATCAAACGTATATTATTATAATCATCGTCTATTTCTTTAAGAATGGAATTCATCCACTTTACTATATTTTATCACTAATAACATGCACCATACATAATGTACACTAACACACATATGAAGGTAGACGTATCAATCAATAAAAGGCGGGAAATAAAAGGACCACTGGGCTAACATACGTTTAGTATTCTAAATAAAGAATAAAGTTTTAGACTCAGTGGCGCACACAAGGGGGTGTCCTAGGGGTCCTGACCCCCCCCCTCAAAGCCCTTGATTTTTTTTACGATTGATGATAATCCTATATATATAACGCAAAATATAAAAAGTACTTGTAATTAACAATTTATTTAATTAAATAATTCTAATTATTAATTCAATAATTTATTTTTTACTGTTTTTTATTGACAAAATCAGAAGAATGGGTGTTATCTTGAGGTATGATACGAGTTGGGAGACTTTCGACCATAGACCCTCCCCCCCCCTTTTTTTTTTTGAAAAAATTTTGTGTGCTACTCTTGTTATGATATATTTCATCTGACACCAATTTTGCTAGGAGATTCTTTGACAAATTTTTCTTTTGGGTTTTAAAAACTAAACAAATGTCAAAGGATTTTCAATTTTTTTTCAAACGAAATATCTAATATTCATTTTACTTTTTTTATACCATTTCAATACTTTTTTGCTATTTATAATTAGATTTTAAATTTTTAAGACTTAATTATGAAAAGTGACTCCGATTTGTAATTCAGTACTCACTTCTGTGTACTAGAGAGAAACACTAAAGAAGGCAAATATTGAAGAAAAAAACTATTGATTATTAGGGATTCTCTGAACCCTCCAAGACATGGCGTTGTCTTTCAATTTTTTTAATAAAAAGTACATGTTTATCAAGAGTGGCATACTAAACTGCAACTTTAATACTAAAAAAATTCCTCAAAGTCAAATTTTACAGTGAGTTGACACAGTATTGCATGATTCACTGGATTCGACTAATTGGCGTTCGTGGGACATTCTAGAAGTATCTTAATTTTGAATGTCGAGACCTTTCAAAATGAAAAGAGAGCACTTTTGTGAATTCGACAATTTGTGAATTTTGTCTTCCTTCCTTGTTATGCAGCATCTATGTCTTCCTAATCCTGTTTTAGAGATGGATATACAAGAAAATTTCCATCTTGCTTCACAAACACCTCATACATACAGGGTGATAATAGTTAAAGTTCCACTTTCAAAATGCTGTAAAAAATAAAACCACTGCTCAGAATGACTTCAAATTTAAACTGAATGTACTTGAAGAAGAAAGAAACGGTACGGCACGTGAGGGGAAAAATCATCGATGCTTTCATTGTTGCTATTTATGCAGTTTTTGGCTCAATAATTAAAAACCGATTTTTCTCTTTCCAATGTGGTTAGAGTTAAATTTACATCGCTCTATGAAACTGCACGAGGGCTTTTGACGACAGACCTCATAATTTTTAACCATGGTCAAATGATGAGGGCGATATCTCAGCTGGCATCTCCCTCTCCTAACTTCTACACCACACTAACAGGAGAACGTTCGAGCTTCGACATATTTAACGTTCATCGGCCTTTTCTGCACAGCGGTACAAGGCTCGAACTCGTGAAATGCCTGTCACGAGTCTGTGACCTTGACCACTAGGCTACCGCTACCACCCATCCAACGTGGTACGACCTTGCTAAGATGGATGGGTTTTTCACTAACAGTCCAACTGTTAAATACCCTGAATATTATTTTTTTCCGTCAAAAAACCGAAACAATCATGCATTGGTTTAATGAACAACTCATGCGAAAGACTTCGATTCAAAATGCCACTTGTAGCTGAATCCAGTTTCGTTTTGCCGCCTACAACGCTATCTATTGATACACTTTGAAACTTTTGCATCCCCCCCCCCTTTTCCATGTGTATTCAATTCAAATTTGAAGTCATTCTGATCAGTGGCTCTATTTTACAACATTCTGAAAATAGAATTTATAATCACCTTGTATACACTCTGAACCAGACCGCACACAAAAATTTTTCAGGGGGGGGGGGCATGGTCAAAAGTCCCCCAACTCTTATCATACCTCAAGACAATACCAATGGATTCTTCTGATTTAGCATTAATTAATAAAATAAATTGTTAATTACAAGTAACTAATTAAATTTTACGTTATATATATATAAGATTATCATCAATCGAAAAAAATACAAGGGCTTGGGAGGGGGTCCGGACCCCTAAGACACCCCCCTTGTGTGTGCCACTGCTCTGAACACTTTGTTAGATTGAATCACAACTTTGGTTCAACAATGTTCTAAGAATCTAGTTATACTAGTAAACAAAATAACCCAGAGAAAGAATCCAAACTGATTAAAAATCTTAGCTTTCAAGCAAGGAGTCAAAATACCATTCATTAAAGGCATGAGTAAAAATCGATACACAAAGCACCACACATTTACAATCAATCAAAATATTTTTTACACATAACAGGAGTAAACATAAACGCGTCTCCTTTCATCAAGAACCATCTAATCTCTTATCTTAATTCCATCCGTAACCCCGTTCCTCCAAAAGGTGCTTCGAACGCTTTTTTTTTTAACGACCAGTTTATTTTTGTGTGTAGATGACCGCCCCATTGTCTGTGCAGATGCGCGCTTTTATGATCGCGTTGACAGTGATATCGCGGCGATGACGTGCGAACGAGCCTCCAGGACAATTAAGGAATCGCCTCCAACGTAACGGAAGCGCCTGTACCTGGCCCGGCTGATTAAGGGTGATTTACGGGCCTCCAAATAAAAAAAAAGGTCTCATCCTCTCTTCGGTTTTTATCTCGGAAGCTGTCAATATTGCGTTATGTTGGAGCAATGGTCACAAAGCAAAACCTTGTTCACATAAAACAGGGGAGAGGTGTAAAAACTGCAGAAGGGAGATTCTTTTTTTGGAATCTCCGTAATCTGCCCGCAGCGTCATGGAATGGAAAATCTCATTAAGATTCGTACTCCATAAGAAATATTGATAGCAGAACCCATCATAGGGTACCGGCCACCCACGTGCAAATGTTAATTTTTTCCATTTAAATTCTAACTATACAGAGCTTTTTTTAAAAAATTCAAGTTCGCCCCGATAATTTTAGAAAATTACTGTATATTAATTGTTCTTGTGTATTTATTAAATCATGTTACAACACTGATGAAACTTTAGTCCAAATGTGAACAACTTTTACCTACATACGATATTGAAAATATTTTTACTTTTTGAACACAAAAATATTATAGTTATCTTAGTTTCCTTAATATTTAATAAATTAAATACTTAATTTGACTATGTTCAGTGGCGCGCACAAGGGGGGTGTCCTGGGGTCCGGACAAAAGCCCTTGAGTTTTTTTCGATTGATGATAATTCTACATAAAACGTTAAATTTAATTAAGTACTTGTAATTAACAATTTATTTTATTAATTAATGCTAATTATTAATTCAATAATTTATTTTTTACTGTTTTTTGTTCAAAAAATCAGAAGAATCAGTTGGTGTTGTCTTGAGGCATGATACGAGTTGGGGGGACATTCGACCGTGGACCCTTGAAAAATATTTGTGTGCTCTACTGACTATGTTCATAATATATTCAAGGCCAAAACGTTTATCCTAACATAGATTTCTTCATGTGAAAATTATTTTTTTAAAAGAATCTTTATTGCTGCATCCAAAATTTTTCAGGCTTATATTTTATTCAAAAAAAAGTTGCCACTTATTAGTTCATATTGTAAATAAGTTAATTATTAAAACAGAGTTGCATTTAAAATGCTGTATAAGTATAAGCAAAATAATATTAAGAGCCATTAACATATTTAAAAGGAAAGTACCAATTAAGAGACATAAAACAAAATTTTTATTTTTGATAACGCAATGAAAATATTTCCTTTACATATAAAATATTTCCTTTACATATATCTTTACTTATGCAATAATGAGTTTTGAATGACACCGGTAGGACGGAATTGCAGACACACCCAATTTTATCTTAACAATATTTTAGCTCAACTATGATGAATGAAATAAACATCCATAAATTCATTTTCTGTATCTGATAGATGTATCAATATTTGTCGCAAGCATATAAATTATAATTGAATAAACAATTATTTATAATACAATCCATATTCGAAAAAAAATGGCACACCTGTGCTTAGATAAGGTAATGCACTGAATAGAATAGTCATGCAAATTGAATTGCCAATATATATGAATCATATCTTATATATACAATCACTGATACAGGGGATTGCCAAATTCGATCGACAATTTCAGAGGGAGGATAGTTGACAGCATGCGGACGACAAATCATCATAAAACATGGAGTCGCAAACAACGGCGTTTGGAAGGACGATGCGCCAGTCGAAAAGAGTAGCCGAACAAATGCTGCGAAAAACGTATAGTGCTTAAACTTCTGAATTAAGCGAAATACTTACAGCATTTCCCACCTGGAGTAGCTGCAGGGAGAACGAGAGGCTGATGCACGAGGGTGCATCAGCGCGTTTTTAGATTGCTTTGCGCAACCACCTTCATGATGCACATCCAAGGGGGTGGATTGGACACAGTGGACCTATTACTTTGACTCCACAATTCCCGGACCTCAATCCCTTCGATTACTTCTTCTGGGGCCACTTGAAATCGCTTGTATATGAGACGCCGACTACAGTGGAAGATCTCACGTCGCAGATCGTCGTCGCTGGCATCACCAGCACTGACTATGTTTGAACACATCCGGCAATCCCTCGTCTGTCGGTGTCGGCTGTGCTCTTACTTACGCGGCCGTAACTTCAAACAATTCTGTGACAATCACTTGTCGTTGCATTTGTGAAGTTTATCTGTGGTGCACTATTCGTATTGTATAAACATGCTTTATATTTAATAAATGTATTTTTTACCTCTTATTACCCATTTTCGCATCCCACTCGACATCATAAGCTTCATAACTGGTTTCCGACTTCATTTTCTAGGGTGCTTTGTCTCAAGTGGTCAGTCTGCATCAAATTTTTTCCATTTTAGTACTAATAATTTCTTTTTATCTTCTTAATTTTAGCATATTTTTAACAAATTTAAAAACAACAAAAAATCCATATCTCATTTTTAAAAAAAAGTTGTCGTAAGTAGTCGTATACCTTAAAAACAGGGCATGACTTTTATTTGTGTAACTTTTGTATGTTTTTAGGTTTTTTTTTTATTTTGTCATGTTTTAACTTATACAATGTTCTGTTTTGATGTAGCATTGTTTCTTTGGCGAGTGGTTGATGTGGATGGATTGATATACGATTTCGCCATATGAAACAGCAACAATACTTGTCATGAGTTCGCCACGATGAGTACTCAGCTGCTGTTTATACGCCCGAATCATAATTGAAACTTTCAAAACATGGCGATACAAATCCTCCACATCAGGTTTTTCCTCTTTTACTTCGGCTGAGGTACAACAGATGCAGCGATTGAGGTCAGTTTCACAAGAGGCAGCTCAGAGTGCCAGCCAACTCGTTTTGTCACCACTCCGCTAGTGTGAAGAGGAGGAACTCCTTTCGCAGGCGGGCACAAAGTTGACTTAAAAGGGTGTACCGCACCAGGGACGTAGCTACCATCGCATCAATGATAGGGGGCCCCAAGCTAAAGGGGCCTCAACATATGTAACCTCAGTCCCACTAACAGGGCTCTCATATCTAAAAAAGGGCCCAGAAAGAATTTTGATACAAGGCCCCACTCAGAACTAGCTACACCAGTGTACCCATACTTATAGTTACAATGACTGAGTTCGAATATGCAATAGAATGCATCGTGTAAATATCGTAGCTCTTCACAATATCCTTCTGGTTTAGTCAATTAGACGTGGGGAGAACGTGGAAATAAGAGTGCTTGAAGAGACACAGCAGGGAGCTGTGCCTATTTATCCATTGGGCTCAGGGGTTCGGAAGGACTCGGGTAAGCTGGAGTTACCCGGATTTTCTAGTTATAAATTTCAACCCGCCAGTGCCAAGGGGCTCTGTAGACCTTCTGCGCCCAGGGTCCGAAATTAGCTTAAATCGGCACTGGCAGGGAGGGCGAATTGATAACATGTGAATGGACCTAGGTTATTTCTATTCTCTCTTCTACTCCAGCTGGTCTGTTTCTTCTGTTATGTGTGGTACATGTTGACTCGTGTGAAAGGGATCTTACAAATGGTTAGTCCTTCCATCCTCCTCCTCTTGGGAAAAACTATCTCAGAATAGCTTAGGAAAGACATTCTCATTTTCGGTAACTCATAAGCCTAAATATAAAAGTCATTTTAATCTAAGTATAAAAGTGTTAATTTATCATATTTTTCTAACAATGTTACTCGAAGTTTGTTCTATTCAATATCTTTAATAAACTTCTTAATTTTTCTCTTTTTTCATAATATCCTGTATTTATAATTAAACAAAAAAATAAAATTGTTTTGCTTTCATTTTTTATTTTAAAAAAATTTGATAATCGAACGGAAAATATAAATATTGTTAATGAGAAGAAAAACTTTTCACTCCTTCGTGGTCTATCACTCCACAGTAACTTTATCAATCGTTACCTTCAAAAACTTAATAAAGGGTACTTAATTATACTGGTTGCAAGATTTTGTGATATCCAGATTTCTCACTCTCTCAACACACGCTCCTCCAGATTGTAATTGATTGATAAAAAAAAAGTTAAGTCTCTCGAAAAACCTAATCAGGATTAAATACGTCAGCAAATCTTTCATCCATTTATTTTTCTAGAAGATCATAATCTCCCTGGCTAACAAAAAGTAAATGAAATCTTTGGATTATTTGAATTCAAACAAAATGACACAGAATGGCACTTTCAACAAGAACATCAACCAAAAAGAAAAAAAAAGAAAGAATTATAATTTTCCGCATCTTCATCATTTTTCACAAAATTTTTTATTTGGTTCTTTTTAATTAGAATTTTTGTTTACGCTTTATGTAAAGTTGTGTTTTGTTTGTACATTCTGTAAGTAAATACAAACATAATTTATTTGATACTTGTCTTTTGAAAAAATTAATTGTAATAATGTTCCCAAGAACACTTTTTTTTTTTCAGTTATATTAATATGATCGTAAAATTACATTTGGTTTGAAAAAAATTGCCTTTTTTGTTTAAAAAAAACTGTAAAACAGATATTGACGCCGGATTTTCATGATTTATTATTTTATTTATTTTGCCTGCCTTTTTAATTGGCGCTTAATTTATTTTGTTCCTTAAGCTTCAAGTTTGCTCTACACTTCCTTGGTCAACTAGGTCGCCTGATCTCTCTGCCGTAAAGCACATTTGAGACGCTATGGGAAGGCAAATACAGCCATCACACCAAAATGTTGACAGTTTAGACCAACAGTTCGAGAAAATTTGGCAAGAAATTCCCCAAGATACTCATTCGGAAGCTTTATCAGTCTTTTATACCCTGGGTGACACTTTGCATCCAGGCCTAATGTGGACACCGACGCTTTATTGGCTTCCTCCTTTCGAAACTCTGAAAAAATTCAATTGTTCCAAAATCTTTTGTTTTCCTACCTATGGTCTTCACATCCACCAATTTTTACCGCAATCTTACAACTCCTTCTCTCAGTGCGTTTTTTTAAATAACTTCATACTAGAAATATATTAAAATTTTAGTTTCAAGTTACAACTTAATGCAGTGATACTCAACCTGGTGCCCGCCAGCCATTTTTGAGTGGCCCGGTCATAGCCACTCAAGAAGTTTAATTATTGGAGAACAATGTACAAAAAATTTAGCAGGAAATCTATCAATCAAGCAATCAAATGTGTTTGTATCAATTTTGCTATCAATTCGTTTTTTCTAGTAGTAGAATGTAAGCAAGAGGCTTGGTCATAGACAGAGACGTCTTAAGGCCCGGGCCCAGGCCACAATGATGGACTCATCTCATTTTCGATTCAATCTTAATAAGATCATGATTCGAATAATTTCAACGGTGAAATGCTCCTTCCGGTTGTATTCTCCAAAAAACTGGTAATTTCAGACAATATGTCAACTGGCTACATGAGATGACCGTCGTCCATGTAGAGGCCTAGACCTATCACCATATACTATCATTACTCATTCAGTCTAAGGGCAGCAGTCGGTCCAGCCGGTTTGTGCGATTGTAAGTCATACACATTTCTTTGTTTCGGGCTTGTACAAGCATTTGACAATGAATGGTTTGCACTTTGATGGGTCATAGATGGGGCCTACATTTGTGTAGGGGCCCAGGAACACCTTTTGCAAAAGGGCCCAGAGTCTTCTTTTGCATAAGGGCTCAGGGCCTCAAGAAGTCTTAAGACGTCCCTGGTCATGGATGATAGAAAATAGAAACTATAGCATAGCTGAGTCAAAATTCATAAAAATAATTATTTTTGAGTGCGAGTTTGATAGAAATATAGTATTAAAATAAAATCCAACAATGAGTTTTAAGATTTTGATCAATTTTGTTTCTCAATGTTGCTTTGGTCTTATAGTTTGCTTTTTCCATGAAATACCTGCCATGTGTTTGCGGCCCGGTGGGGAAAAAGGTTGAGAACCCCTGGTTTAATGCACCGAAAGCATATGAACAACATCAAAATGGTTATTTTCACATCGAAGTGAGGATTGATTTTGCAAAATTGATCCAGCAAAAAGCACTACAAAGGACACAAGTATAAAACAAGGAAATGAATTACCAAGTGTAAAAAAAAATCTTTTTTAAAGAATATAATATTCCTGTAATGAATACGCGACAGCTTTTTCTTTTAAGCATAATTCTTTTCGATAAAAATCCATCAAGGTTCACAAAAAGCTGAATCGATTCTTCATGACCTGTCATAACTTGTGATAACGGGAGGTTGAACAGTTCAAACCAATTCCTGGAGAAATAAAAATTTAAAACGCAACAAGAACCAAGACTTGGCATTAGCATACAAATCACGACGTCTTGTAAAAATCGCACTAGTCACGGTCACAGTTGCCGATAGATGCCGGCAAGGGTGTAACCCAAAATGAACTGTGGGTGGATATTATCGACTCTCTCTCTAAATGAATTACCTTCAATATTTTCATCATCCAAATTAACATACCGAAAGAAAAAAAAAACACAAAAGTAAGGAAAAAGTGGTAAAGCGCTTATGCAGTGGTTAAAAGTAATAAATAATTGACAGCGACGTTCACATGGTATTTGACAAAACGGCGAACAAGATTTTTATTGATGCTAAATGTTAATAAAGAAAAAGAGAAAAATCAAGTACTTGGGAGGTTTTATCAATCAAAGAAGAAAGTTTGAAGGTCTTGAATATTGCTATGGACCATTCACTTTAAAAAAGAAAAGAGTCAGAGAGAGGAGGTTTTTTTTCCTTCTGTAGATTAAACTAATTTACAGTAAACAAAAGTATTCGTTCTAAATTTAAAGGGCATAGTGCATGCGTAAAAAAGGGACGCATTTGCTATTAAAAAGCATTTTGAAATAAAAGCAGATACGCTTAGCCTTCGATTAATAATGCAGTATTTTGTAATACGCGCCCTGTACCTGGTTGAAAAGATCTTGAGAAGAAGAAATTTCCTGAATTACTATATTCCCTTAAATGAAAGATTAAAAACCCATAAGTCTTTCCTTTCAGCTGTTCATGATCTTTACGACACTTCAGATATTCTTACACTCAACCGCCAAGTTTTCCCACAGGAATATAACCCTATTATGTGCCAAATGACTTTGGAGAGCCACCCGGATCTTGTTTGGAGAGTTGGTAAACAATTTTTTATACAAAGTGACTTAAAAAGTGCTCCCCTTGCTACTATACATTGCAGATATCCTCTTGAAAAATGGTTCCATGTATACACAGATGGTTCAGCATAAGATGCTATTAAAAATGCTGACGCTGGAGCCTATTCAAGTGCCTTCAGTATTAGTTATCCCGTTGGAAAGTATTGAGACAATTTTGATGGTGAGATAGCGGCAATATCATTTGCGATCGATAAATTGGGAAGTTGTTCTGAACATAATATTGTATTTTTTTATCGATTCTCAAGCCGCTATTTGTCTCTAATAAACTCAAGATATAATGAAAATGCACTAGTTAATTCCTGTAGAATGAAATTAACTGAACATGGGAAGTCTAGAGAAAGCATTGCCCTCCAGTGGATTCCCAGCCACTGTAACATTTCTGGAAATGAGAAAGCAGAAAGGCTTGCTAAAGCGGGATCTCTCATGTCCCAACCTGACTCTCCCTTGCCTCTGCGTAACATCAAAAGAATCCTTTATAGTAAACAGCAAATTAATAGAGCCTCCCTGTATGGTGAAGCAGCTACAGGTAAAAGGTGGAATATCTTGCTTAACAAAAGTGGTAGAGTCCTCAGTTCCCTGTTGGAGTTGCGTGCTTTCGTTTACTTACTGGACATGACTATTTGTGCAAAGGCATTTACATCGCATTGGAGTAAGGGATTCTGCTCGTTGCCCTCCGTGCAACCAGGGTGAAACGGATGACGACCACCTCAGACACTGCCCTATTGCTATAAAGTTTTTTTGTAGACAATGGAACCAAATTTTAATTCTTTTTATGCTTCGCCATCATTTTATTGGGCTGCTCGTCGACTAATGGCAGAGATGCCGATGACGGGCGTAGGATAAAAAAAGAACATTTTGTAGTTAAATAAAGTAATAATAATAGAACACAGCGGGTAAAATATTTTATTTCAATATTAAGAGACGAGGAGGTGTGAAATATTGAGACAAAGAGTGGAAAATAATGTGATCCCTCCACTATATTTTTCAAGCATGTGTTCATATTGGTTATCATACACTTCTTACATTTTAATCACTTAACTGGTTTGCCCGTACAGTGTACAGGCAACCGAAAGTTGGCCACAACCGGTTTGCCCACACGCTGTACGCGGGTACTGATATTTTCTTCTTTCTATCTTTGATTTGCACATATTATAAATTATTTTAGTGAGATTATTAGTTCTAGAGTTTTTAAGAGATGTAGTTTGTCCATGGTACAGAAATACTTTCTCATCCGGGATTCGCTTTGTGGAGAAGGCGGGAATTTTTCGCTAAAGGCAGGAATTTAGATCCTTGAAAATATTCTTTAGACAGGGATTGTCAAGGCAATGTGCAATTTTTTACTTCAGAAGAAATATAATTTTAATAAAATATTATTTTAAATTAAATAATAAATTAAAAAATATAATTTTAAAAAAAGCCGATATTATCTCATTCCCATTGCAATGTAAGACTCAATATTAAACCATGCTTCAGATTGTGAAAACTTTAGACTAAATAAAAATAGGATGAAAACTTTAAAACTAAAATAAAATTCTTCCATTTCCACATAGTGTTATGAATTATACGTAGTTACATGCAATAAAAAATGTGTGTTTTTTTTGTGAATATTTTGGGCAAAAAAATTTATCGTACAATTGGTTAAGAAGGGAATGATTTTAAGAAACAAAACCTTAGAATAGCAATTCGGCCCAAATTTTCCTTATAGTCATGCATTGTTTTTTCATTAATCGCTATCACTGACAACGGCCCAATATTATATATATATACTAGCTTTCATGGCCCGGCGTTGCACGGGCTTATACCGAGGGTATAACTTAATCCCCATGTTAATTTCCTCTTCTCTTTCTGACGCCAACACTTTTGTGTGTGGTTTTGACGCGTACGATGTGAGTGCATGACCCGTGAGTGCGTGTCATGGCTTTGTCGCTTAACATTTTCCCTTCTCTTCACAAATTCAACACTTCCAATATTATTTTTCGAAATTACTTTGATTTCTTTGTTTCTTTCCTCTCCGCTTAGCCCGGCGTTGCACGGACTTTTACCGAGTGAATAACTTCATCCCCATGGAAATTTCGTGTTTCCCTCAGGCCGATAGCTCTTATGTGCGCGATGTGAGTGATTTCTTTAACTATGTCATTAAAACTCCCTTTTTCGAAATTTGTTCTTGCGTTGGTGTGGTGTTCTAATTATTAGAGATTTGTGAAAGCGCAGGTGTCGTCCTCGTCACTTGACCATGGTTGAAAATTTCGAGGTCCATCGCCAATAACCCTGGAATAGGCGAACAGTGCGAATTAAAAAATCACTCACTCAGTTTTCAGTTCTTTCGTTGCAATTTTTTGTCCCCGGAAACGAAAATATAGCCTTTTTAAAGATAGTTGTATGTTGAAAAAAGACAGAAAAGTAGAAATTTTTCAAATTTCACTACTATTTTAAATATTGAAGTAAAATTGTGAGGATTTTTTGAAATATTCGACACACGGGAAAAATGTTTCATGCAATTATCTTTATAAAAGAAGAAATTATTAAATGTTCTTGAAGTAAAATTGTGAGAATTTTATGAAATATTTGACACGGGGGGAAAAAAGTTTCATGCAATTACGCATTATTTTAAAGTAAACTATAAGTTTTATGAAAGAGAACAAAAATTTCGATACTGATAAATATTTTAAATGAATCTCAGAAATGCATTGAATGCATTTTATCATCTTAATCTGACATATATAGTTGATAAAATACATCTTTCACTCGCATTTTTTTTTTTTTTTTACTCGCCAAAGTAACTGATTTCCCCCTGTTTAAGGCAAAATTTTTTTAGTGTAACCCTTGAGTTAGAGCGGTCGAAGGCGAAACAGGTCTGAAGTCTTTGGCGCAAAGCTAATTTTCGACGCCAATGTTTGGCTAAATGTAAAATCGCATATTTTGAATTATTTTAAAAATCATTACCTTCATTTTAAGGGCATAATTTTTACGTTAATGCTCTCAAACATCACCAACTATTTGCAAAAATTACGTACTTTGAAATAAAAAATGTACAAATTACTACTTTTTAATTTATTTCTCAGAAAAACATAAGTTTACGAAAATCACAATTTTTTTTTTAAAAATCCGTAATTTTAAAGCAATTTTTTCAATCTTCGTATATGTTACGAATAATATTACTGTACACACGGAAAAAAGATTTTGTGAGATTATCTTCATAAATGACGAAGTTATTCAATGTGAAGTAAAAATTAAGACTACTTTTTAAAAATTCTTTAAAAAAAAAGTTTTGGGAATTTTATTTTTTAAATGAATGGATCTAAAAGAGAAAGGCTTGAAGTTAATTAGTGTAGAATATCGATTTAATAACACGAAAAGTAAATCATACCCAACGATTTAGAAATAATTTTCATAAAAACGCATCAGTTTTAACACTATTTTAAAAAATTCGAAAAAAATGGAAAATATCGTTATTTTACAAAAATAATTATACCGTGTCGTGGCGAAATAAATGATCTTTCCGATTCTGTAATTATTTTTTGTCTAATTTCGACACCGAAAATTGGATGACAATTTTAATATGGTGGAAAACGTAAGATTACCGCTCGGCCGAAACGGAAGGGAAGTTCCGCCAAGTAAACAACCGGCAGGAGTAAAACAATTAGGCGTTTTAAGGTTTTTAATTAATATCTTTTTAACTAATAACAATATCGGAATATAAATAGGCAATACGGCTTCCCCGGAAAATTCCCGATCTTTTGGTACCTTCCGCGACTTTCTGCGTGGTGCTGTTCGTGAGAAGATAGACGCACATAGATACATAGATACGTTTGTTTACCTTCGAATTTTAATAGTGTAAGAAGATATGTATTTTATTTTTATCGCATTTGTAGAATTTTCTTTGTTTTTAGTTATACCAGAAGACACTGTCACAATTTCATCTCTCTTTCCTCATTGAACATGAAAACATATACTATATAAAAATAGAAAACATGGATCGAATTTTTAAAAAGATACCTCACAGCTTAACATTAAGGAATTTTCTAAATCACATCCAGAATGTGGATGAATGTCATGGAAAACGCGAGTACAGAATACATTATTCAAACCCATTCCAAACATCCAGCGTGCTTTTTTCTGTACATATTATTCTTGTCTTGACATCACACAGAAGGAAAAAAAGTAGGGGGATCTCCGAATTTGCCGTAAGTTAATTTGAAACCCTTCAAAATTATAGCCCGAGGATAAAAAATGACTTCCCACCCACTCTGCGGATACAAGCCATTTAAATGTTGGCGGAGGCTTCTCCTCCCCTTTTTGCAACAATGAGTCATTTGAATCAATATTGATTCATGGGGTATCAGTGCAACACTTGTCGCAACTGCTCATCCCTGACATCCTCGGTTGGGATTCGTTGCACCTTTTGTGCGAAAAATCGTTTGGCGTTATCGATGCATCCATCAAGGATGATAACAACACTATCCACTGTCACGAAATGGAGTCAGGAAACTCATTTTGGAAAGAGTTGACTGCATTTACATAAAAAAAAGGGGAGGGGGGGGGAGTAATTTTGAGGTTTATCTATGCTACGAACAGTTAGTTCAGCCTCCTTTTTTTCAGAAGGAAAGTAATTTTGTAAATGCTGAGTTTTTTTTTCCATATATATCATTTTTTTTTTCATTTATAAATGAGCGTTAAAGCGGTAGTGTGCAGATTGAAGCCTTAATGTGAAATTATATGAATTCAGATAAAAACTTGATGTAATTTGAAAAAGGCAAGAAAATATTTGTAACACGAACATTATAATTTAATATCAAATAATGCAGGGTTTCTTGTAGAAGAAAAAAATAAATTCATTTTTTTTTCTCTTTATTTTGACTTGTATGAGGTAAAAAATAAACCCACTTTTATACAACAAAAAATGGAAACCCTTAGAATTATATAGTTAAGTCTGGACATTAGCGCACACAAAATTTTTTCAGGAGGAGTTCTCTCCATGGTCGAAAGTCCCCCAACTAGTATCATACCTCAAGACAACACCAATTGATTCTTCTGATTTTGTCGATTTTGTTAACAATAACTGTAAAAAATAACTATTATTGAATTAATAATTAGCATTAATAAATAAAATAAATTGTTAATTACAAGTACTTAATTAAATTTTACGTTATATATAAATAGGATTATCATCAATCGAAAAGAAAATCAAGGGTTTTGAGGGAGACTGACCCCCCTTGTGTGCGCCACTGAGTCTTGAAACTTTGTTCTTTATTTAGAATACGAAACCTATGTTCTCCCAGTGGTCCTTTCATTTCTCTCCTTTTGTTGATAGATAGTTCTACATTAATATGTGTGTTAGTGTACATTCATATGTATATGGCGCATGTTTATCAGTGATAAAATATATTGAAGTGGATGAATTTCATTGTTAAAAAATAAGCAATTTTTAGGATATTGGCAAGCGCTCGTGAAAAGGGGAGGAAATATTCTAATTTAAAATCTACAATTTTTATTAAGTAAAGGGAACTCCACTCAAGTTAACTTTAGTCCATTAGTTTAACCTCTTGAAGCATCAGTTGCGGGTTTGCGGCTTTTGATTCTGTCTAAAGAGATTCTGTGCCGATTCAAAACCACAACACCAGTTCTGCTCATCGTAAGTGTCCCTCTGGACATTTTCATCCGATTGTCTGGTCTTCGATTTTTTTTATCTCATTTAAAGTTTGAGAATAGATTGAGGTCATTTTCTGCCTCAAGACCTATCCCTCTTACCGAACGAGACTGAGTGAGACTTCAGGTTTTTGATGAGTCCTCATGCAACACGGACAGGAAATTTGGTGATCTAAAATGCAGTTTTTAAGTCATCACACACATTTGACTTGATTTCTAAATTAGAGAGTCTCCACCAACAGTTCATTACTGTCCATTATGTGGATAAACTTGAATGTGATTCTAATTTAAAGGACTGGCACAACTATATCAGGAGAAAGTATTCTTAAGGCGTGATGCAAAAGGGGCTTGAATCAATCTCGAACTACACTTCAGGGCAGAAAATGTTGCAAATTTCTGCCTCAAATTTGTAAAAATTTTTAAATGCTACTATGTGACTTCTTAACATGTTTCCAGAAATTGTGACGTGTCAGGCTCGGTTACGTGGAATGTGCGGTGATTTAAAACCACACAACACGAGTTCTACTTGACAAATTGTCCAACTGAGCATTCTCAATCCTGCCCCCCTCCCCTTTTAACGAGTGTAGTTAGAAATCCTTTTGTCTGACAGTATAGAAGAGAAACACCGAACATGTTTGGTACAAGGAAGAAATTGATTGATTTAGATACTAATGACAGAATATGCTGCTCTTAATAAAATAGAATTTGAATATCATTATCTTTAGAACATATTGAGAAAGCAATTTACCAAATTTAGATGTAATTCTTTTAAATTACATGAAGAATAATCGTAAGCTTAAGATCAGAGCTTCGACCCGTAATATTTTCGTTCCTGTTCAACCAAAAACAGTATATCCGTTCAATTCATTTCCCAATGAATAATTTTATTTTATGTATATTCTCATTTGTACAAAAAATATAATATAAAATATAACCAAAGATTTACTTGTAATGAGGATAATTATATATGGTTGACATTAAATTAGAAAATATTGACAAGTTCGTTACAGCAACAAAATGGCTAGTTCGATATTTTTTTCGGTTAAGTTCCGGCCCGAAGTCCTGTTTACGATAATATAAAGCTATAGTTAGTCAAATAAGGAATAATAATTCAGATGAGATCTTCTTCATTTGCTTCGCCGCAAATCAACAACAGGCTTTCGAGCCAGAGGCATGAATCAAAGTCTCATCAATACTCCATTTTTTAACATAACAATAACTGCAAAAATTTACGATTCGAATTAGATCCAGCAATATCCCATAATCCTTCACAGAATCGTTGGAAAACGGGGGTCTCCCTTCCCTTTCCAACTGGCGTCGAGATAGATGTGTCTTTCCATGCACGATCCGATTTCGGGCCAGGGCCGAAAATTTATGGCTCCGGATTGAATATCGCGTTCGTAGGAGAGAGGCCTCGAACACCCCCTTCAAGAGTGCGAACATCCATCGCCCCCCTCCCTTCCAGTCGGGAGAGGGGGAGGTATTCACTGCTGTGCCATTGCTTATATCCAAGTACACGGAACCATCTAGAATAAGTTTGTGTCAAAAGCGGGATTTATTGTCGGAATCTGTGCGTACGGGATAACGCACGGCTGCTGCAAGCTGCCGATTTCGAAAATCGATTGCTCTTTCTTTTTCTATGTTGTTGATATTAATATCAGAAAGATTATATTTCCCTCGGCTTACACGCAGGACGCGTGAAAAACTAATTTTTTTCTCAAACGAGTGATATTTGGAATGAAGAAATGGAGGGGAAAAAACTTGTTTTGTTTCAATTGATACAAAAACTAGGCGAGAAAAATTATATACTCTCCCAATTTAAATTTAAATTTGCACAGACTGTTGCACTTTGAAGGTGACATACGTTTTTGTCGCAATAATATTTCTATGCCGGTAAAACATTTTGTTTTAAAAATATCAGAAGTTCTGATGACGAATTCAATCGCACTTAGTGTCAAAATATAAATTACTAATCTTCATTAAAGATTAGGGGAAATATAAAATAAACTATTTGCTTATGTATATTTAGGTCTTGAATGTAAATTACTGTCTTTATGTAAACTTTAAGATTTATTAGCTATTATTAATTTAATTTAATGTTTTATGAACTTCAGCAAAACTGTTACAGTATTTTGTTTAAAAAAATATTACTTCGATAAGTAATGTATAATTTATATAAAAAAACCGTTTCTCCTATGTTATTAATAATTATTTCTAGTTTTTTAACGAACTGTCATCTGGAAAATTGTTAAGCATTCAATAACAATTCCGCATTTTAAGCTTCAACAATTGAGGTAATTCTTGTGTTTGTTAGCGTATTTATTTAGAGACATTGTTTATTTTTAATATGCTAGTAGTAAGTAGTAGCTTAAGTAGTTAACTTACTTAAAAAGTATACTTATAAAAAGTATTATTACTTAACAACTTTTGAGAGTTGAGTTATAAATTATTTTCTCTTTCAAGATGCTTTTCTCAGCTGTTACTTTAAAGTTTATTTGTTTACTTCTAGATTTACTTCATTGTTCTTAAATACAAAATTGTATATTTTTAAAAATAGTAATATTGTGTTATTTGTCATTAAGTCAAAAATTGATTCTAAAAGTAAAGGCCAATATTTATTCAAATTTAATAGCTTTTTTTTTATTAGAAAATAATCAAATTACTTAATATTTCCAAATAATATATGTTACCACTGCTTTATAAATAACAATATAAATAAATAAGTTCAAAAATTAAGTTATTATAAATTAGTTGATTCCCTATAATAAAATTATTATAAATAAGTTTAAAACTTTTCATCCTTATTTTTTCAAAAAGCAATATATGATTTGAATTCCGTTCTGTTTTAATGAATATACATTATCAAGCTTTAATTTTTATATTATTTCTTATTTTTAGAATTATTCATTATTTATTCATTATTGTAGAGCTTAATTAAAAAATAGACAATGGTAAAAATGATAATTATGTTACTACTTATCATTCAATCATAAACGGATCCCAACATATTAAAAGCAAATGCAATAAAAGTTATTCTAAAATGCAACAGTGTTTCGAAACCGTTATCGATTTATAAAAAAAAATATTACAAATTATTATAATTTCTTAGTATAACCAGTAGGAATGTATCTTTAGAAAAAGTATTTTTAGAAACATATTTGATTAAATTTAATTATGCTTTGTTATAAATGTATTTTTACAACCTATAGATTTACTGATTACTGGTACTATTCAAAACACAGTTGAATGGTTTATCAATATTATGGTCGCTTTTAAAATACAACTTAAATTTAAAAAGCAAATTAAAATTACTGCTTGGTCAGTGTATTTAGATTATCAAAGTTTGATTAAAGCTTTTGAATTTCTAGAATTATCCTGTGAGAAAATGTATTTTTTTTCTTTCCTTACAGTTCACATAATTGCTTTTTTCAAGATGTAGTGTTCTTAAATGTTTGTATGCTTTAATGTTATGTATAATTTTACACAAATTCATAAAATTGCTTAGTTTCTGACAAACCCATCATTTCATGAATGTAACAATAATTTTGGACACGAGTTTATAATATGATTTGTCAATCTAAATGATATTTGTGTTTTAAATTACACAATTTAGCTTTTTTTTAAATTTCAAAAATGGTTTACTTTTTGAGGCAGTGTATGTAAAATATTATTTATAATATGAAGTTTTCTGATAAATAATTCAGATTTACTGTTTGATGAAAATGAACATTTTTTACAATATTTTCCAACTGCATATAAAGGTATTTGAAATGATCCTATGTAATAAAATATGAACTCTAATTTTTAATACCTTCTACTGTCTTGCAAAATGACTTTTTTTAGAAATGACTGCCTATAAAAAATAAAGAATATATTCTTTCATTATTAAATCTGAGCCAAAATTTTTTTTTTTTTGGTCAACTTCAAGCTCCGTCGATGTTTATTATACACACACATAAAATTTGAAGCATGTGATGACTGTACTCTAGATCTAGAAATGATTGATCTATAAAAATTTCCAAACAAATATGAATTTTAAGTAATAATTTCAAAAATATAAAGAAATACCGTTGGATAAAGTACTTATTAAAAATTAAATTAAAAATTTATTATATGTGAACAGCATATATACAATACCAAATGAAATAACAAATAATTCCCCACTTAAGAAATAATACTGAAATATGATTTTCAAGGTCAGCCAAGGAAATTTTATCTATATATTAGAAAACCACAATTAATTAAATCAGAATAATTTCATAATTACCAAGAATATCTATAAAAAATAAAATGCACAAACGTTGATAGTTATTTTAAAAGAATAAATTAATATATCCCAGACAAAATGCTGCGCAAAACGACATTTTACAATGTAAAAGACATACATATGTATGAAGTAAAAGCAACGAAGAACGAGACTGTTGTGTTAGAGTTGGGTGGGAAATAAGTTGCTGTGGTTATCACTTGATCGTGACATCACATGAATTTATATCATTCAGCAACGCGTTATGCAAATCGCAATGATTCATCACACAAAACATTTACACTGTAAATATCACCTTAACGCTCTAAAGATGTTATCAAAAGAAAATGCGCTGCAGAAAAAATAAATAAAATGCTGAGAGTAAGTAAATTGAAATTCTTCTGTTGTTACATTGTCATAACATCTTAGATATGCAGTTGATAAGTTCAGAGACACTCAGTACATAGTAAACGAAGCATGCAAATTAGTCACGAAAATTGTCTTCAGGGGGGAGAAAAAAAGTTTTTTTCATACAGTAATTTTATTTTTACGAGGCTGATTCTCATTAATATACTGGAGCATTGTTTGAAAAGGATGTGACACAATACAATGCCTTTTTCTGCATAGACTCAATTGCTACATGCAATGACACGAAAACAATTTACTTAACGATTAGAGCTCTGAAGGAAATATAAAATATTCCGTATTTATTTTCTCTTTACAACTTGGTTTTTTTAACAAATTGTGATACGTTAATGTGGTTGTAGAATGCATGATGTTGTTGTAGTTGCATCCTACAGGCGTATTCTGCAAGGACAACTCGCTTATTTACAGTAAACATAAAAAAATATTAAAAACAAATTATAAAAACTCATGTGGGCAATTTCTCGATTCTGGCCACCCTAACTCTCCGGTGCCGAGAGTTATTAAAAAAATTCATCAAAGTACGAAACTGTTCACATAACCAATCGGGACGCAAGGTATAAACTGAAGTATAGAATCTCATCAATTTCACCAAGGGCAAACACCGTAATCACGAATAGGTTGTTTCAAAAACTCAAGAAGAAACAACTAGATGAAAACGTCATTGACAAGGTCGCGCGACCTGGACCCTTTG